>JAWQUT010000184.1:505654-567685 GCA_033807755.1 Ellobium chinense | reverse complement strand
CCCCCCCCCCCCCAGCGACGGTATACTTCAGCTAGTAAAATGTATTTGAAATTGAATTGATTGATGTGTGCATATGTGTGAGAGAGTGAGTGTGTGTGTGTTAATGGGAGAGTGTGAGAGAGAAATAGTGTGTGTGTGGATCTACTACATTTAGATTTTAAAAAATGTACAGTTAACAACTACAAAAAAAAAAAAATAAAAATTCAAACTTGTGCAGTAATCATTGAAAACAGACAGACAGGTTCTATTCAACAAAATGTCAGGTTTTAGCTTTACTGAAATAAGTGATCTTTCAAAAGGGACCAAGTCCTGTAAAGATGGGCAAACCAGATGCAAGTAGTCGCCCTCTTTATATTCAAAATAAATTTAAATATCTGCTTTCTAAGATAAACATACAATGTCTGTCAATTATTTTCTTAAATTCAGAGTATTCCAAGCCTCAAAAATTAATTAACATCATCACAACAAGAAGATTCTATAGTTAAACTCCGACTCGATACCAACCTTTAACGTCCGAGGAAGTGAACGACACCGGGCATGCGCGAGGACTAATCACGTTTTGGAAAGCCAGAGAGCTTTGACTTAATCCCTTTAGAAAAAACGGCAATATTTTACCAGCTTGGTTAAAGTGGAATAAGCTTGTTTTGAAGCATCAGCAAATCACAGGATGAAACGAGAGTAGGATGCCTTGGTGTGAAACACTTAGCTAAATTTTCAGTGAAAGTGGACTTAGTGCCTTTTGGAAAAACGCTCTTCAATTGCTGTGACTGTCTGTGATTGGGTACTCAGTTAAAAGGGGAAGGGGAAAAGACAGGCAAGATATATCTAACCTGATGACTGGAGTCAGGCTGTCTCCAACATTTGAGAGTTTTTATCCACACTGATCACGCATAGGCTTGTAGACTTTCGTGAGAAAGACAGGTATGCCCCAGCTGCAAGCTTATTGCTCTGTTATTGGTATTACCAAGAACTGTTTTGAGTTGTCCTACAAACATTGAGGGGGTAAACAGGACTTATTAAGCTGAAAGCAAAATAAAAGTTGTAATTGGCTTCCATGGTGCTGTAATTTAAATGGCGAAAAAGTATCTTTGAGATCTGGCACTTTAATACTGTACATGCAGTTTGTACCAACATAATTGCCATATGATATGAGCCTGATAGTTTGTGATACTCTTCTAAAGTATACAACTTAAGAGACAGCGGTTGTCTCAATATGCGTGGAGTACTTAATCACCAAAACACCTATAAATGTCCACCCTGCGTTGAAGGACCACATCCGCCTGTCATGTACCCAATCACAAAAACACCTATAAATGTCCTCCCTGTGTTGAAGGACCATATGGTAGGACCATTTTTCTGTAGGAACTTTATCCGATTTCCCTTTAGGACCATTTTTCCAATTTCCCTTTAGTAGGACCACTTTTACGATTTCCTTTCAGTGTCCATACATCACAGGTTTTACTGTATTGATGTTTGCAGATGATTCAAACACTTCTGAACCACTGCATCTGCATTGTATTTAGGAGGAGGTTTTCACTTTCTAACCAGCTTTTTGTATATATAATCCGCCATTACACTTCCATCGCTCGCAGAACTATTTCCTCTGATATATAATGGAGTCCATATTTGTGCGCTATACTTTTCACAGCATCCTTATGAATCTGTGATGTGTATAATAAAATGTCTTGCCAGCATATCAGACCACTGTCCAATTTTGTTGATCAGTTTCTTCACCAGACATTTGGCCTGGTTAGGATTGGAGTTGTAAATCATTCTGAGTTCAAGAAGTACTAGTCCTGATTCCAAGTCAAATTAGTGTTGATTCGTCCTAGTGTTTATGAAGACTTAACTGTTCTTAGTGGTCCGTGATCATCTGCATTGAGCAGTATGGATAATCACATACACTATGCTTTTCCTCCCAAAAGCAAGTTGGAACATTCTTAAAATTTAATTTTAGGCATCAGCAAATTTCAAAATAGCAAGGCTTGGTATCTAAGAAGAATCTTTAAGTCCAGTTATCAGTTCTTATGTAAGAAACCAAAACTAATAGACCTTCCTCACGGGCCTTTGGCTAAAAGTCAAAACATTACACACTGTGTTCGTCAGTGGAAATATTATGTATATGTACACATAATATGGGTATGAACGGCATATCTTCAAACCGTTTTTTTTTTTTTTTGTGGATAAACATGATAATAACTTCAGCTGGAGTGTATGCTGGGCTTTTGTTTGAAATAGATTAGGCATGCATGAATAAAGTACAATCCAATCATCTCAGTAGCCTTGATATATTTTCATTTTAAACATAAATAATTCCTCCTTAACACCTCTATGTATAAACATCTCGTGTTATAAGTAGTGTAATACATCTTCTATATAAATATAGGGAGACGTACGTAATAAACAATTCATTATCATATTTTAACTTTAATCTTGAGACTAATTGTTACTAATAGTAATTTTCCCAAGGCTTTTAGCTCTGGATTTTCATGTAAAAGTGGAAGGCTTTATGTTCAGCACCTGAATTGTGTGACCATTATGAGAGTGTGGTCTGCAGTGGGAAAGAATAGCATTTGTAGCTTGATGGTTTTCTGATTTAAGGTGGAGCTAAGAATTCAGCCACATCTATTTACAGTTCAGAAACAATCCAGTGGTCTTCTGTTCTTTTTTTCCTGATACTTTTGGTCATCCAAGCACTGTTTTCTTGTGCTTTAGCCTCTCCGTCATTTTCCACTTGGCTACCGTTGTATAAATTCACCCATTCAGAAAGAATAGCAGAATAGTGAAAGGCATAAACTGTGGAGATTTATTAGCACATGGCATATTTATATTTAATCATTCTTTTGAAAATTCCAGTTTAGTGCGCTCACACCCCTGGAACCAAGACTGGGCAAGAAATTGATTGAGCCCCTCACCAATTTAATTCACAGGTATTTTCTTCTTTGATATTGTAATCTATTTTCAAATAGGTACAAATAGTACATAGATGCCACTGAGAGAATAAAAAGCTTGAATTTCATCCCAGAACTACTGAATACAATTGGACTGTCAGGATAGTTCGTAGGAGCTGGTCTAGAGCAGTTACGAAGCAGATGGGATTTGAGCATTCTTCCCCATGTAATGTCATCTTTATTTCTTTGGTCATCTAGTCAGGGTTCACAAGTATTAGTAGTATTCACAATCAAACAGATTAGGCCCATTCATCATGCTGTAAAATCAGATCAGCTTGATCTTTTCACAGCTGTGGTTGCTGGAATTAACCCTGGGACTGAACTTTTCAGGCCTGCTACAACATCTAGACTGATCCCAAGTATTTGTGCTGGAGTTGAGCTGATGTTAAACGTCGCATCGCTCTTCTCTCTCACCTGTGACATAAAACCTGGGTTGATAATTTGTGGCTAGGCATGATTAACTTTTGGTCAAGCCAGATTTCTCAGAGATAGGGAGTATGGCTCAGTTTTTCTCTTTTTCATTGCTCAGAATGGTTTCTGACAACTATACTTCCTACTCTTGTGCCTTTCTTAAAATATGTGAGCAAATGCCTACATACGAGCCCCTGCACCCACCCACCAAGTTAATTTAAGACATTGAATAAAATTCTTTTTCTTCTAATTACTTAATGACCTTTATATGAGGCTGTAGTTGTCAGAGATCCTCTAACAATATGGCTCAATATTCAGAATTCACAAATTTCACTCTCCTTCAGTCTATTTGTCTGGCTGTCTGTCTGCTGGTTTGCTGGCCGGCCTGGCTCTGTCTATCCCTCTTCCCCCCTCTCCCCAACCAAGGAGGTAAAGTTTCAAGTAGCCATACTATAACAAGGACACAAAATACTTTATTAAAGTTAAAGTTTGTTGTTTCATGTGCAGAACTATTATTTTAATGTTCTTTTTGCTTTCAGCACGTCTGCAATGTCACTTTTGTATGAATGCATCAACACTGTCATTGCAGGTAAGCATCTAATCCCTTACACACAGCTGGCTGCATATCAGCTAAGTTTATCGGGAACTTGAAGCTGTACAATGAACAGGGATGCCACAGTATGAGAATTTTTGGAAATGCGAGAATATTGATGGCTCCGAGAATGCCCTTGGAGGTCTGTGACTCTTGAAAAGAAATTCCCAAATTCTTATATTTTATCAGAAGGTTTGGAACAGCCGTCCTACCGATAGATTAGTATTAATAATAAATCATTTGGTTATCGCTGACATACCGCTAGATTAGAATTGATAAGAGGTTACTTTCAGTCTTATATTGCAGAAGCTGTTATTTTGGTTTGAACTCCTTTGGAAAATGGAATCCATATAGGGAGACAAAATTTGGGTGATTATGTTTTCCAATGTGCACTTTTTTATTTGAACATAACCTTGCATGTCTAGCTTAGGCAGCGCTGAGACTGGTTGATCATCCACTTAAATCTTGCTCCTTGCCCTCCCTCAGTCATGTGTGGGTGACATCTAAGCATATGCTACAAAATCCTCTTGGGGTACTCCAGCAGTATCTCAAGCCATCCCAGAATGTGCTCTTGTCTTCCATTATGTCAAGCATATCTTGGGAGAAATTTACGTTTTGGAGCAGATTTTCCTAGCCTTCGTTAACATTCAGTTTCTGACATTTGAGTGACTAGTGAGAAGAGTCAAACAAGGTGATGAGTTTCTTTTATACTGCCTCATCTGTTGCCAGGCCCTTGATACTGTGTTTCAAGGTTGGCGTTGGCAAGTCTGCCAGCTCTGTCTGTGTTGTACAGCAATGTAGTAAATTTATGCTTTTTTATTGTTTAAGAGATAGTTTTTATTGTTTTCTTGTTTAAGAGATTTATCTACAAAAGTAGAGATTTCAGGCTAAGAGATAAAGTCTGCTGAAGCTTTAGAGAATTTTATGGGAAAGTGAGTGGCATCCCTGATTTAACTTGGGAGCAAGATTTCCTTTGTTTGACTCATTTTGATCATTTGACCATTTGACCATTTCTCAGACAGAAATGTTAATTTAAACTACAGTCTACAAAATGGAAAATCTGATGTCATCTACTTTGATTCTCATAGAGTAAAGCCATAAGAGGCTTGAAAATTTGCACCTGTGGTATTTTCGGTGTGTCCAAATTTGCTCTTGTGGGACACTGTAGGACACTGAAACCCAAGTAGGTAGGAGAGGAGTGGAAGCTATGTGGATGGGACAGTGGAATCCATGTAAGTGAGATGGTTCCATTTATGACAAATCGTTCATTCACGCATTTTGTCTTGTCAGGGAGTGATTTCTTAGAATCTGATGTATTTTATTCAAGTGAAAGATAAAACATTATACACTGATGTTGAAATGAGCTATATGGACTTAAATTTTTGCTTCTTTTAAATGTGGTCAGCTTTGTATGATGATCTTATTGCAATTTCAGTAGACTATGTAACATGAGAGAACATAAAAGTTCAAACAGCCATAAAGTCAAGGTGGTTCACTGCTACTCATCATTAGATTGAAACAACTGTTGACTTGAGTTTACATGATTCTTGACACTGACAGAGATAAACAACAGGGTCCATCCAGCAGACAATACCAGAGCAGAACCAATATATTCAAAGAGCATTTATGCAATAAGACAAGGAAGTGGTCATCCTTATGTGATGACTAGTGCCCTTCAAGGCGCACAAAGACCCCTGTGTCAGTCACTGCACAGGTGGAATGTTCAGCAAGCACAAGCAGACAGGCATTGTGACTAAACAGATAGGAGAAATTAACATCATTCCTTTTAATAATCACATGGATGTTAGAGAAATTTCTGACTAAATTATCTCACTTAAACAAGATCTTGTTCCCTTTACATGGACAGGTCAGCATAGAGACAGTAGTCCAGTAGAAATGGCAGTCATAAAGATATTTAGTATAGCTACCAGCATAAGTGAGAAATTTTAAAAAATAAAAATTAAATGGAGAACAAAACTGCAAACAATACTAATCTTGGCATAGTCTATCACAAATGGCAGGTCAGTGCAGGGGACAGTGGGGAGGAAGTGGACACCAAAGCATGTAGAAATAGGAAACTTTAGAGCATTATAACCCTTTTCATAGAGATATATTATTTCTTGACTTCAATTAAATGTGAATTAAGTCAAAATGAATAACTGCGAAGTGTTTGGTGAGAGCCACACTCTCTGCACAGTGCCGACTTCGTTGAGAACTGCCTCTCAATAGTAGAATCTGTTTTCACAGTTTTCACTGGAATACGAATAACAACCGAAGTAGAGTGGCCAGATGTAGGCTTATGTATGAAGTACTGAAATACCGAGATCCACAAGTCCATGCTAAATGCTGAACTCAGACTTTATTGGACTCAGTTGGATGTATCTTTGAGAATTTGAAAATGCTAAAACTGGGACAGCCGAAAAGCCTACCAGTTTGTTTTAGTCACAGTCACTGAAGGAACTGAAAATCTTTGCGAAATCAAATGTCTGATGGGAAAATTGATCTTTAGTTTATGAAATCTCCGAAACTTGGAAGTAGCAAAACTTTGACACACCAACAAAATCTTTTTTCACAGTATAACTAGTTTTCATAAACTGTTGAAATGTGTCATCCTTTAAAAAAACTCAATTCATGGCACTACCATAGTTTATGAAACCTCTGAAACTTGGAATGGCAACACACTGACACACCAACACAAATCTTTCATCACAGCACAATAAGAGTTTTTCTGGAACAAAAATTTTAAATCATGACACACTGTAGTTTACAAAATACGTTCTGACACACTGATATGTTTTATCACCATCCAGTTGGAAGTTTCATAAACCATTAAAATGCATAATTGGTAATCCTCAAGAAAATTCTTAAAATCATGACATACCATATTTTATGAACTCCCGAAAACATTCTGACCCAACTGATAAAATGTTTCATCATAGTCCAACCAGAGTTTTCATAAACTGTTGACATGTGTTATCCCTAAAAAGGTTTTAAGTCATAACATACCATATTCAACGAAATCTCTGAAATTTGTTAGTGGCAACTTCTTACACACTGATAAACCGTTAATCGCTGTTCAACTAGAGTTTTCATAAATTGTTAGAATGCGTGTTCCTAAGAAACATTGTAAGCCATCAAATATGATAGTTTATGAATCCTCTGACCCATGAAATTAGCAACAATAAAGAGTTAGTCGCAGCTTTCTGAAGAGTGATATCATAATTTTCCAAAATACAGAGTGTACAGGCCAAGCTCTATCTGAAATCTTTGATTATGAAATCCTACAGTATTTCAGAATCTGCAAAGTCTGAAGAATCAGTAGTCATAATGAAAAACGGAAATGAGTTCTGAGCAAAATGCCTAATCTAGTCTACTGCCTGCATCTTCATTTATCAAGCATGCAGAGAACTCATTTTTAGGCTGCCATTTAAGACTTCAGACCTATTAGACATTATAAGATAAAGACCAGGGAACTAAAAATATTCAATTGATGCATAATGCAGTCATTCATACCAGAGACACACAACACACAGTGACAACATTCAGCAAGTAACAAACAAAACCCAAAACACACAGACGATGAAGATTAAAATGAGAATGTATTCAGGCTTCTATACGGGGATTTTGATCAGCTGGCTTAGTGGTCCATGATTACATCAGGGCTATATATATATATATATATATATATATATATACATACATACACACACACACACCACAGATGTAATAATGTTACCCTCAAAGCCCCTGTTCCTTACTTGTTATTTGGCGGCGCTGGAATCATGACCAGGCATTGTCTTACATATATTTCACCATAATAAGCAGAAATGAGGATGCCCATTTCATGCATCACTGGGTTCTGATGAAATGATATTGTACGCAGGTGGTGGAGGCTGTTGGGGGCTAACATATCCCGTTGAATGTGTCTTCTTGCGGCAGTATTCGTAACACATATGGATCAAGTAAATACACGTACAACGTATTATGTCTCATGTAAGCTAAGTCAATAATATTGTCAGCATATGTGACTGTTGTTGATATTAGCAATGTCAGTCCTTTCACATGTGTATTGAAACAAAAGAAAACTTAGCCTGTCATCCAGTATGACTATTGGTAGACTGAAAGACAACCAAGACTGCACAAACAGCATTTGCGTAGCATTAGAAGGGGAGAAAAGAAAGTCAAGAAAAAATTTACGTAACTAGAAATAAACTGCAGTAAAGTGAATGATACAGTTGTTCTGCAGAATCAAATCAGACGTACAGGTGTGAGGACACTAGTTAAGATAATAAAGGACCTTGACAGCAAGTACCAACCTATGAACCTGACTTGTTAGGAAAAGTTGAGGAAAGAAAAATTTTAACCACCTATAAAAGTTCTGTAATTTGATGTGTGCTCTTGCCTGAACTCACCCAGACATACCTGCTCCACAAGGTGTGCATTACTCACTTTCACATCTGGCAGCATAGTGGCAGTTGGGGTAGGGGAGGGGTTACAGAGTTTCTCATATTATTATTCGCTAGGCCGATGGGGAAGGACAATCCCTTGTTAATTCTTATGAGCAGACAGTGCTATGGTTATGTGATTGCATTCACGCTAAAAGGGGAATTTGGGAGGGACAGGCAAGATATTTGGTGATTGAAATCACACCTTTCTTCAATCCTTTGGGTGGTTTCAACCCATACTGATCACCCATAAGCTTCAAAGTCTTGAGGAAGATAGATCTGCCCCAGCTGCAGAGCTTATTACTCTACAATTTTTATTATTAAGAGCTGTTTTATTTCACTAATATATTTGATAGGTAAATGAGTCATGAAACTGAAGACCAAATAAAAGCTATTTATAAATGGATGTCCAATGTGCTGTAATTTAAATGGCAAAAAAATGATTTTACATGTCTGTCTTTTTAATACGATACATGCAGTTTGTATCAAAACTTTTACCATTGATAGAGCCTCATAGTTTGCAATACTCTTTTCAAGTATTTGCTGTAAGAGACGGTGTTTATCTTAAGATGCATTGAGTCCCCAATCACAAAAACAACTATAAACACTTTCCTTACGATGAAGGTCCAAATGTTAGGTACAGTCACTTTGCAATTCCCACTGACTGTCCCTACATCACAGCTTTTATTGTATTTGCTGTGTGGTTTTCATATGACATTGTTATTAAAATCTGATTACAGAAATCACCTAATAGACAAAAGAAACCCCAAAACAACAAACAAATGTTAAACAGTGTTGTCCCTTCACCAATGATCCAGTTTTGATTTGACATTTAGACTCAGGGAACAAACAAATGTGTAAGCTTGCCATAAAACACAAGTTTATATTAAATATAAAGTAATGCCATTTCATGTAGAATTAAATATTGATCAGCGCGTGTAAGAAAGTCAGTATACTATGGTTTATAAAGCCGTAGAGTGTGTTGCAAAAGACAAGAACATTAGATTTCAGCCGTGCTACAGTCTGTTCCATAGCTTGGTGTAAGTAGACATTGGAATGTTGTGAAATTCTGTTAAAGCCTGAAAGTGTTACAGGTATTCTAATCAGCTGATCTATTTCAGGATATTGTAACCTTCCATAACCTCACTAGTGACTTGTGTTTTTTCTCTCCTCTCTTACTTACAGTTCTCGTTTCTATATCTTCAGGCATTCCCAACCACACAGCATCTATTCAGGTACATTTGGTTTGTCTGTAACAAATTAAAGCTGCATATTAATCATGACAGTTATTTATGATTTCAGCAAATGTGCATTCAAGTGTACAGAAAAAGTCTAAAAAAGTATTCCTTTGGTTTATCATGAAGCACAGATGTTGCATAATTCAGTCTTTTTTTCTTACTTTTTTATAGTGATTGTTGATTGCGGGCCTTTTTTTTTTTCATAATTGAAATCTGGACAGTGTTGACTAGTAAACTACTTACTGATGTTTTCTATGCAACCTAGGATTAGTTCATTTTAATAAGAGTTAAACAACAGATTTTGCTCATTTATTTTTTCAATGGCATTGCATTGAATTATTTGAATATGGAAAAAGACACTAAAAATTATGCCTATAATTTAAAAAAAAACAAAACATGTATATTACCCCTTTCCCATATTGAAGGTGCTGGTGAATAGAAACCACAAGACCAAATGCAACATCTGTGCTCAGTGTGGAGACAGGCTTATCTTTGATTGCTTTGGGCAGGCTAGTGCAGCACATGTGCATGGGGCTAATTTGTGTGGCATACAGTGGCACACTTAACACATGTTGTTAGTTAACAACACTTTCCTTTTTTTTTTTTTTTAAATTTTATGATTTTTTTCTTCCCAAATTAGACTGGGTAGTTTCATGCTCTGTGTGGAATTTATTAGATCAGTCAGTGTTGCATTTGGGTGCAATGAAAAATTGATTCATAGGAAATTGCTTTTCTTTATAAAATTTGAGGCATTTAAGATTGTATGGGTCTCTAGGATTGTGTGTGTTGGAGGGAAAGGGATGGGGACAAAGGGGACAAGTCCAATGCATCTAATTTGTAGCTTTTAGAATGTTGAAAATAAGGTCAACTCGCTTTCAAGCAAATTCCATTTAATCGCAGCTAATTCTTAATTACAACATTTTTCCCAGAAATCTGTTTTTGTAGATATAAATGTAACTGTGGATAATTACTACATTCTCTGGGTAATGGCAACATCTGACTTCCATAATTTCGGAGGTCATTTTTTGAAGAATTTTAAAGTTTGCAAGCAAATTTACAGATCACTGAAATTATGTGAAGAAAAAGGTAGGACAAGTTGACAATGAAGTCATACTTACGCCCCAGTAGAGCTGTTACAAGTTGAAAAAGCCATTACAGAGCCCTCCTCCTAAATACCAGACTCTTTCATACCGCTGAAATGTCTTGTTGGATAACTCAGATTCTCACAGTGAGAAGAATCATCTTGATCAAAAGCCATAAGGCATTTGGCAGAATGCAGTGACAGTACGTTAACACATGGTTTCATGACACATATTCAGTGATTTACCTACAACACCAAGTCTTTGCGATCTATGTTGCATGTGAGTAGATGAAATATCAAATGTTATGTGGTGGGCTGTTCTGATCAATGATTCTAAGGCACTAACAACAGCATTAATCATATGATACTGCCTTTGAGTCCAAAAGTACATGAAAACTCGGAGCAAGCATCCCACTCCAACCCCCCCCTACCCTCAACTCCCTCGCTCATAAGAAGAAATGGTCAAAAACATAGCTTAAGGATGGGGGGGGTGCGCCTCCTGGGAGTGAAATCGTGAATGCTTGAACTAGGGACTTTTTAAACTTTAAATTCAGATTCAGCATGGTCAAATTAGAGGACAAATGTGGATTTTTGTTTTGTTTTGTGTACGGTTGCCATGGCAACGCCGCCATATTGGATTTCGTGTATCGAAAATGAGCTATTTTCAAAAGCCTAAGGCTCCTAGAGTTTTGAATGTGATCATTTCAAATTTTGTACACTAATTATAAAATAGCGCTATAAAAATAATAAAATGCATTTGTTTTTTGTTTATTTAACATACAATGTCTGTAAAAAATTTTTGAAATATGTGTGTTGACGGATGTGTATTTTTCTCAATTTTCCACCAGATAATCGACTTTTTTTTCAAAAACGTCAATAAAATCTAGGAAAAGGGATGCATTTTATTGAAACACATTCTATGGGATACATATATTCCAAATTTGAAGTCAGTCGGTTCAGAAATAGAAAAGCCTTAGGGGAAAAAAGTGGAGAAAAACAACATTTTGAGAAAAACGCATTTGAAGTCTTGATAAAGTTTTTCATAGTCTCCAGGGACAAAAGCAAACCTGCGCAGCTCCTTTCATATGTTTCAGCTGTCTGTGTTTATTATCACGTGCGACTGTTATCAAAACAAAGTAAACGAGATCACAACGAATGAAACTCGCAACAAACGAGGCCACAGCGAACAACACTGACCAATCAGATAACTAGGTCATCTCGCAAGGAAGTTGCTGATACACTATGAGTGAAACAAAACATTGTTCGCATTGTGACGGTTTCAACCGAGGCAAAAGTAGGCCATGACTTCGCTATGTTTAGAAGCAAAGCCATATGGAAGCATAATTTATGCCTCATTTTAGAGCAGTTCTGTGTCTCATGCATCGTCATTGGTCAGATATCATTCATGTGACCTAATAGAGGAGAAAATGTTCTTTCATACGATATATAACATGATGGGACGCATTTTATGGCTTATGGGTGAAAATCGCGTCCAAAAACTGGCAATTTCAACTCAGATTTAAAAAATTTGCTGAAAACAAGATAAGGGTGACCATCTAAAAGTGCCGTTTTGGGGCATAAAACGGATGTCTCTGGCCTCAACAGTTATTTTTCTCATAGCAGAAGAGGTCAAATTGTCTAAAAATAGCAATAGCCCAGTTTCAGTATTTTGACCCCCTCCTTAATTGTAGTTCCACTTAACCCTCAGTATTTCCCATGATATCAAATAGTTCCAATAAGTGGAGACCAGTAAAAAAGTATATTGCATGTCACTGAGAAAATCAGGGAAGACTGAATGCCGTCTCTTTTTCTGGGGAAAGATGAGGAAAGAGGCAAAAGGATGGGAACAGCAAAGCCAGCATGTCTGAGAGGAAGACTGACATTTTGAATGTGACATGGAAATACTGTTACAATTGACTCTTCTTAATCACAGCTCCCCAGGAACAAGGAAAAAGTTACAGTTAAATGGAATTGTGAATAAGCAGTGTCATTTTTTCCAACCATTTTTGGTCATGAGGGATGGAGAGGGAGGCAAATGTGTAATAATTTTCAGTTTTGTCACTACTGACATGTTTCATGGTGTTATAACCATGATTTGAGGTTGTGAATAACAAAAAGAAAACTGATATGCACACTGTGTTGGAGCTGTTGATTTTAGCAACCCAACCACCAACATCAGCTAAGATGCAACATATTCAAATTGGTAAAGATTCATATATTAATTGGTCCATTGCTAAAAGCTGCCCTTGTGTCATCGTACACTTGATAAACTGTCCTATATGGTAAAAGATTCTCTCCCTGCCTTTCTCATAGCTCAAGTCTCATGTGCCTAAATATGTGATAGTGGTATCAAAATGTTTATTATTAGTTGTGTGAGTGGGGAATGGTCCTGCCACACACAGCGTTATTCGTTGATAATCATAATCACATTGTCAAACATACTACTATTTACTATCATTTCGTCGTTGTTGCTCAGCTTCAGTGATCTGTAAATCTTTCTGTCAGTTTTATTCCTCCCAACTCTGATCGTTGCATTCACACCACTGAAGGGTTGCAGTTACCCAGAGCAGTATGGCTATTATACATTGTTTTCAGAAGATTGTTGTAATTGAGCAGAAGTGTATTCTGTATTCCTAATATGGTTAAGTTGTACATTCAGTTTTTCATTTCATTATAAGGTTTATTGCAACAACCAAAATGCACCACACAGAACATGCATGGAGCAAGATAGAAAGCATAGCTGGGCTTGGTCTGCCTTTGCCTCATGATCCTTTTGATTTTCGCTGCTGGGCTTTTGAATATTGTTGTTGGTCTACTTCCTTCAGTTAAATTTCTTTGTTTCCCTACTTGGATGAGGACAGTCTTTTTCTTTTTCTTTTCATTGTAGTGAAGCGAATGTAGTTAACCCAAGCAGCTTTACTGAAAATGATGCCTTTGTTCAAAAGACCTGTGTACCTGTACATGTATGTCTTAGATCCCTTTTGGGTTCTTCCCCCATTTTCTGAGGAAAAAACAACCTTAATGTTGGTAATGCTTTGTCTCCCAAGATAAATGTTTGGGTTCTGTGCTGGCTATCAAGTAACAGTTGGTGTGATAAATGCTGTTAAATATGCCTGATTAAATGTGGTCTGATATCATTTATGAGATCACCAGGACTGATAAATACATTATACATTAGAGTTTTTTTTTCTTGTTATGTGATGCTTATCAAATATTTGGCAGCTTTAAGTCTGTTATCTGGGAGCAGATAATATAAGGAAAGAAAATGTCTAAAATCAGTGTTAAATACCAGTAAAGTAATAATGTATCAATCCTGTGTAGCATTGCTATAGTGGCCCGAGTTGTAATTAGCTAGACTTAGGTCTCACCATTGGGACCTGTTTTGTGAATTTTAGAGTTGCTGCAGTGTCATATATCAGCTGAGATTTTTTAATGCAAGGGGAGAAATGGGGTGCAGATTGAACAGAGTGCTTATCGGCTAGATTGAAATATGCTAAAATATACACACATTACTGTTTTCAATGGAGAAACAAAAAAAGACTGAAATTAAATATTCCACTCTTATGAAAGCAACTTGCCTGCCTTTCTGCATTTTCTTCTCTTTCATTGCTACTGTTAAACTGCTGACTTAGCTCGATTTTCTCTCTTCAACTCTCTCTGCTGCTTTTTTGTTCATATCTACTTACTTTTAGATAATCATAGTGGAATCCATTTGTAATGGCCCCAGTTGTAGTGGTAACCCAGATTTAATCAGTTCTCAGTTATCAGTTAAGAAGTCTATATTTTACTATGGGGTGGTTATGGTTACAATTAAAGTTATTATTTTTGCCTTGAATAGCAATATTTCTCACCTTTAGCTTTACTGTGGTAATTGAATCATATCCAAATGAAAGCAAGTCCTTATCATAAAGCACCAATGAAATTTATTTGTCAACGACAACAGCATATTATTATTATTTCTGGTTCTATTGTACCATCATCTTAATTTAAGTGTGGCATCATAAATATTACTCATCATTCTTAAATTAGAAATGACAAGGCTGCCACAAATCTGGAAAAATTGTGAAATATTTCCAGGTGTGGAAATTACCTGGAATCAAACAAAAATGGCCAGCTCTCATGGAAAAATAATGAAAATCTGAATTGGCCTGATGGTTCATAATTTTGTTTGGAACTTCAGTGTGTTTGTATCATTTAGAATGTAAACTTGTCAAATCTACACAATAAAAATTGTGTTATGAGTTTGATTATTATGTTTATATGATGTATTCCAGCTGGAAGTATCATGGAAAAGTCATTGAAAAGACCTTACGTCAGAAGTGATGAACTTTAAGCAGATGTATTATTAGAGAAAATAGGAGTTGGACAATAAATAAAGTTATGTGCTTTGTATTCAAGGGCCTCCATCTTCCCACATCTATGCTGAGTAACAAAAGAAATATCTTGTATTTGGTATACCATGAGTGGCAGTTCAGAATGTTTGAAAGTCATAAAAGCCTTTAGGTCCGTATTTTTCATCCCCATAGAATTGCCATATGCTGTTTGTTGTTATTGTAGTCAATGAGGTCACATATACTTGTCTGGTCAAATATTATTTACCTCTCCCTCAACTTCCGCCCCCATACACACATTTTGTAATAAGTGAATGGTCTATTTTGCAGTGATATTTATTATGATTTTGCTCTGTGTTTCTCAGCTTTGTGTTCAGAAGTTGCGCATCCTTATCGAGGATTCTGATCAAAACTGTGAGTATCTTCAGTGCTCTTTTGCCTAGGAATGCAGAAGTTGGAAAGAAAAGATGTAGGAGTAATTAGAGTAATAAAACAGTGAGGTTAGGTGTTGGCCTGACAGGAACAGTAACAACTGTCAAGAGTAGATCTGACTGTACCTCAGATACCTATTTAAAGTGCTGTGCCTCTGATTCAGGAGACCCCCTTCAGTATCAGTAGATGCTGACTAACTGCAGAATTTTTCTGCTATTCTGTTTTGTTCCATGTTCACTAAATAGTGCATTTTCTGATGGGATGAACAAAGGCAGTAGGCATAATGTTTAGGTCCAAAGTATGATTAATGAATAGGAACCCTTGTAAAGGAGGCTAAGTTAGTAAATTAGCAACAACCATCCTACACTGAGTGAGACTTGAAACAAGGCAATAATTGCTACCATTTGACACATACTTGTCTTCCCCTTCACCCACCCCTTGCTCCAAATTCTTGCAGCCCCAAACAATTGCATAGTTTGACTGAAATGTAACTTTGTTGGAGAATAACCACAGAATTATAAAATTAAGCCATGAAATGTAGTTTTAACAGTATTTTAGAGTATCAAATTGTAAATTTCTCTTCACAGTGAAGTACCTTGGTCTCTTGGCCATGTCACGTATTTTGGCCACCCACCCAAAGTCAGTCCAAGGCCATAAGGACCTCATTTTGCAGTGTCTTGATGATCGGGATGAGTCTATTCGTCTCAGGGCCCTAGATTTGCTATATGGCATGGTATGGTTGTAGTATGCAATTTTGTATTATTCCTATCATCCTTTGCTAGAGCATGATGGTAAAACAGCGTCCACACAAACACCTCAAAAGCCTGCAATGCTAGATGAATTTTCTTGTTGCACAAGCAGTTTCAACAACATTGACTGCCAGGATGTCAATGTTTCTTTTAACCATTTACCCCCTAAGCCACCTGCCCAAGACGAATTCCCAATCCCTAAGAGAAGAGAGATAACTCTAAAAAAAATTTGACTTTTTAAAAAAAAAATTTTTTTTTTAAAAATCGAATCTGGCACAGGTTGCACCCATTCACTGTCTCATACATGTTTCCATCATAAAGCTTCACGATGGAGGTGTAAAGCATCCTACATCACCTCAAACAAAGCCAAAAAATCTATGACAACTTCAAAAAATCACAGAGAAGCAACCATTCGCCCGATTTTCTCCAAACAAACACTGGAAGGAAGTTCGTTTTCCGCAGCTTCCGATTCCACAATTTTTATTTCTGTTTGGCGACATTCAGAACGTGCAATGCCGTCCGCAACGAAACAAATCTAAAACGGCGACCCGCGGCGACTGTAGGGGGTAAATGGTTAAGGTTTTGTGTCATAAAGCAGTGAAATTTTCAGTTCTTGATTATGATCATTTTTTTTTATCAAGTGCAGTGCTCTTTAATTTCTTGTGTTTTTGTGTCAAAGTGTAAAATTGTTGCTAATGAAATAGTAAAATTTACACCGATATACATATTACATTTTCGTAGGCTTCTTGCATAGCTGTAGAAGCAAATCGTTCTTTATGATGTCATAGAGGATGATTTGCTTCTATATCCAGGATGGAAGTTTCTGATTTGCAATCAGTTGTTAGTATTGGTATTTTTGTACACTTGATGGATTGGAAGAAGTGCCATAATACTTTATGCACCTAAGCCATCAAGTTACAGAGGAGGTCAATTAAAATGACAGCATGTCAGTGAAATTTCAGCTAATCTGAACAAAAAGGAGATCCCATGCTAAAGGTCCTCTTTATTCATTCTATATGTTAAACTACTTTCAGTAACCTGATAATGAGTTTCAGGAAACTTTTGATATCACGGAACTGTTGCACTGCTGAGGAGGAAAGAGTTATGGAGGGAGGAAGAAAATCCTGGTCCACTCGTGAAAAGGCGCATAGATATTCCGTTAACTGATTCATCAAAGATGAAGACCGCATAAAGCAATTCCCAACAACATACAGCTTGAAAGCAATACAAACTGAACTTGATGCTTGCAACTATCGTGAAAGACTGTCGTTTCACCATATATTGTAGTGTAAATGGGTATCATAAAACTCATTTAACCCACCATGACTTGCTTGGTCCCTTCAGTATTTTTCTATAGTATATAGATCTGGGTCAATCTCTTTTATAAATCTTTAATTATATCTGGCCCAATTAAGCTTTTCATAATAAACCTATAGGGTGCTTCAGAATGCTGCTCGCTGAAACTGAGTCCCCCAAGCGATCTATTTTTAGCCGCGCCGTCCGAACCGGCGGCTGACTGTTACCTTCATTCATGGGTGAAAGGTCAGATTCGTGCTGCCTTTGATGTTGACTGTTACTACTACTAGTATTACTGATTAGGCTGCTAGGCATAACCTAGAAGTTTGTTCAACCAATGCCTCGGAACAAGCTTAGAGTACTTGCCACTTGAACATAGGAAATAACATTGTCAGGATCTGAAGAGAGTTTTTTTTTTTTTCTCCTTTTTCCGAAACGTTTGAACTTTCCGAAATACTACTAATTTAAGACCGTGCAGTCAAGAACTTTTTGGTAATGGTGCTACGCAGTTAAGAACTTTTTGGTACTGGTGCTAAAATCAGCAGAATTTAACAGAATTCCTGCTAACCAAAAAAAAAAAAAAAACTATGATTGATGGTTGCAGCAGCTAGTAGTTATTCTGTGCAACGCAGCGCAATATCAGTGAACGAGCAAATGAGTTGGGAAAAATTTCAATAGTTATGTCGGATGTTCTTGCCTAATCTAGACTGTAGACATAGAGAATTATCAAAATAATATATTACCACTCAGAAATTCATACACATTCATCTATCCACAAATCCACAAACATCCCAATACACATTCACACAGACACGCACACTAAAATATATACACACACACACATGTGCCACGCTCAGACACCTGCACAGTCATGCCCATACATATTACAATAAAATCCCATACAAAACATGCCCTTGGTGTACTTATTATTGAGGTATACTTGATGTACTTGTTAATACGTGCCTCATTAATGAAATGATAGAATAATAATGAGTCCGTGCACGTGAAATTCAATCTTAATACAGTGAAACTTGGATATAACGAGGTCGTCGGGGCCGACTGTCGGTGCTCGTTAGAACCGATGGCTCGTCACACGCATGGTCCACTGAAAATCATGTAAAAACTGTCAGTAGTGTCAGGGAGACCCATACGTACTAGATCTAACATGGCTAGACTGCTCGCTGCGGGTAGAGTGGAAAGGCCTTGTCTACCCAGGGGTCACCCAGGTAAACATGCCAGCATGCCGCAAGTTTGCCACAAATCTGGGGGCCCCGCGGCGTGGCTAGGTACCGCCATGTTTTAATAGTGGCAGGAGTGTCGCTGTCCTTTAAAAATGTTGAAAGTGTGCTTGTTGCGATGCCGTTTTCACGACAAATTTCTGCCTTGCTCTTCTGCTTTCTCTCGACTTCTTCGATTATTTTTAGTTTAGTTTCGAAGGACAGACATTTTGTCTTCCTCGATTCCATCATTGACAGGTGTAAACAAAGCAGTGCAAATGTTGAGAGTCGAGAAACGAATGACTGATCGATCGTAATCACCGTTTCTGCGATTTTTTTTTTTTTTTTTNTTTTTTTTTTTTTTTTTTTTTTGTTCCCGCTCGTTTCTGATTGGCGCTTCGGCGTTGGTTAGTGCGTAGTCTTTCATACTGTGGAGTAACGTTACTGTCTTAGATGTTAGATTTGTTTGGTTTTCTTATGGTTAGGTCCTTCTTTCCCATTTGACAATCAAATTATATATATATACATCTATCTTGTGGGGAGATGAATCCCTGATCCCTAAAGAACACCACCATGTGTATTAGTAAAGTCCTATCTCTAAAGCCCTGGCCCTGATTGGTCCCAGGGGTGGAGCGCTATACCCCAAGCCCTGCCTCCTAACGAGGCGTCCACTACGTAATATGTTTTCGCTGTCATGTTTTAACCTTAATAAATGAGCCAAATACTGTGAGGGGGCCTTTCTGTGACAGCATTGTTATAGTTAGACCCTACACCTGTAGTTGTTGGTTAGTGCATTATTTGTTATGTAAGAGATAGCTGCTGCACCCCTTTAGTATGGCTGTGCTGTACTGTACTGTTTCTAGTGTCCCTCCAATGTGTTGATGCCCCTGGCCCTGCAGTCTCCCCCGCAGGACCCCTGCCTGGCTATGGGGCTGTCAAGGGACCCCAGTAGAAGCATCCCTCAACACTCCCACCCAACCCTCCCTCCCCATTCCGCTCCCCCCGAAGCCAAAAAAGGGCGTCGGCGAGCCCGGTCCGAGGTGGGGTGATCAGGTGCCGCCCTCCACGGGAAAAACTCCAGATCTCAGCGGTCATCATTTTTGTTTGTTGTAGATCTGTGTGCGTATTTCCTTGGAAGTGTCCTATCGTGTGTCTTGTTAGTCCCTATGTGTTATTTGAGCTAATTGCATGTCCTAACCCCTCACAGTTTGATTCATTGAGTCGCGATGCGCCATTGATCTAAATAGTTCCCTATTCTAATCTGTTATGGTAGAAGAGGTGAGGAAGAAAAGAGATAGAGAGTGAACTGATCTGCTTCGATAAAATTACTGATAGTGAGAAAGTAAGCAAGTCAGCAAGTGGATGAGAGCTGTCTGAGGTTTCTGGCAGTGGACATGGAAGAATTAAGACATAAGTGGAGAGTCAAGGCTGGTGATCCCTGATTGGTTCTCCTTCTAGAACGAAATCGAAATTTAGAAGGAGACCCAAGGATACTGGCGTGTATCTTTATCTCCATAGCTTCCTGAGTTCTGCTTCTGTATTATATATTTCAATCAAATTTCTTTTTTTGCCATATTTAAATTTGGAGATACTTAGTTTCCCTATTAATAAGGCTTTATTTATGTTTCTTTCAGTTAGGGTATTTACCTGTTTCCGACCAACAATTCCAAAGAGCACATCCTGGACTCTTAACTGATATTTCCTACCTGTGTATGCTGCAATTTGTCTTTCAATCTCTTTCCATAGTACTTGCACCCTCTGACAATGAAAAAAGAAATGTTCAATATAATCTGTTTGTTTACATGTCTCACACTTATCAGATACTTTCACCCCCATTTTATAAAGTAATATATTGGTTGGATAAATGTTATGTAATATTTTCCAGTGCAGTGCTACTAGTCGTCTCTCTGAGGAACAGTTCATTGCAACCAGCCAGTTGTCTTTTGACAATGTTAAATCAAATTTCCTCTGCCATATATTTTTTTGTGTAAGGGGTATTTTCTGTTTCCAGTAGTTTGGCAAACCCTTTTCTTCCTATATTTCCCAGCTTTACCCCATTGCAGTATAGGCATTCGTCCGCATTCTTGTCCTGTTGATTTACTTCTCTTGATAGAGCATTGCTCAGTATATTGTAGTCTAGTAGAGCTCTAGGGAAAGTTCCATACTGCTGTGTGAACTCCTGGAAAGACAGAATTCTGTTGTTATTAACAATATCTCTAACTCGCAATATTCCATTTTGGATGCATGTAGGAAGAAATAGACACTGGTTTCTATACTTTACTTTATTATTGTTAAAAATTGGTTGGCTCATAAATTGTTTTTGATTAGTGATAGTTGTTTCCAGCCATGTTTCTAATACTTTTCTCCAAAATTCACTTTTAATCAGGTTCATTCCTTTGAACTGGTCTTTATTCATTGTGCTTTCAAAAGCTAGAATACCCCCAACTGGTTTTAAAAATTGCTGAGGAATGATTTTCCATTCTAACTGCTTATCAAATATAAGTCTTTCTGCCCAGTTCAAGAATATTGATTTTTGTATTGTGTGTATATTGACCATCTTTAGACCACCCATTTCATAATCACTTTGCATGACTTGGCGTTAAACCTTTTCAAAATTTTTTTGTTCGTATATCTACGTTTCCATACAAAACGGTAGAATATCTGATTGAGTTTTGTCAAAATTTTGTTTGGCAAAGAGATGCTCTGGAAAATATGCATTAATTTACTTAATCCAAATGTTTTGATAATAAGAATTTTTCCAATAATTGACAAATCCCTTCTGGACCACTGACTCAAAGTTTTTTGAATTGACTCAATATTCTCTGCCCAGTTGTCCTCAATCTCTCTTGCTGCCTTCGAATTGCTAAAGTAAACCCAAGAAGTTTAACTTTCTTTACAAAAGCTATTCCAAATCTTTCAGTACCATAGTGATTTTCCGGTTGCAAGCACATGGCACTGGATTTACGTTTATTCAAACAAAGCCCAGATATAGCAGAAAAACCCTTTATTTTTGACAGTATCTCCCTAAAATCAATCAGATCTCTCATGAAGAAGGTAGTATCATCTGCGGACTGTTTAATCTTGATTGAGGTTTGTTGGTTTGGCAATTCTATTCCCCTTATTGTATTATCCTGCCTTATCTTTATTGCCGTAATTTCAACTGCTAGTACGAAGATTAAGGGGGAAATTGGGCACCCTTGTCTCACTCCTCGGAGGATTTGAAATTTCCTAGAAACATGCCCCCCGATTTTTATACTTGCTGTTCTTTTCTCTTGTAACACTTCCATCCACTTACAGAAAATTTCTCCAAATCCAAATAGCTCAAATGACTTTTTAAGAAAAGTGACTGAGATGGAGTCGAAGGCTTTCTGGTAGTCAACTGAGAGAAGTATACTTTGTCTTTTCCTACTCTTTTCATATTCAATGATATCATCAATATTCCGTATCATATCTGCTATATTTCTTCCTTTTATAAAGCCTGATTGGTCAAGGCTGACTAATTTTCCAATAACCCTCTGGAGTCTTCTGGCTAATACTTTTGCTAGTAATTTATAATCAGCATTTGTTAGTGAAATTGGTCGCCAATTGCCTAAGTCCTCCCTAGATAATCCTTTTCCTTTATGTATTAGAGAGATGATACCTTCGCACTGTGTAACAGATAACCATCCTACTTCAAAACTATATACAAAGCAGTTTAACAAGGGTCTTTAACTTGCTCCCAAAATATCTTATAAAATTCAATAGGAATTCCATCACTCCCAGGAGAGGAACCATTTTTCATCGTTTTTAATGCTTCTAATATTTCTATGTCTGATATGCCCCTGTCGCAGTAATCTCTGTCTTGCTGTTCAAGCGTTGGTATATTTAAGTTTTCTGTATATGCTGTTAACTGATCGATGATAGTGGAGTCTTCCTTATTTTCATCATATAAATTTTCGTAAAATTCACAAATGTGTTCTAAAACTTCAGACTGTTCAGTAGTATAATTTTTAATGCCTTTCTTCAATCTATAAATTGTGTTACTCCTTGCTCGGCATTTCTCTAGAGCCAAGAAATATTTGGTACTTTTCTCTCCTTCTTCTATCCACTTAAGTCCTGCTCTTATTTGGGCACCTTTTGATTTTTCCATGTGTAAAATCTCCAGCTCTGTTTTTATTTTCCTTACTTTATTTTGTGTTTCAAGATCATTTGGGTTTTCAGAAAGAGATATTTTAAGTTTATTGAGGTCCTCTAAGAGTTCTCATATTGTGTCTCTTTTACTTTTAGCTTTATCTTTACAGTATTGTTGGAATTCCTCTCTAACATTAATTTTAATCATTTCCCATTTTAAGTGGGGGTTTAGTGAGGCATATTCTGTTTCGGTTTTTTCTATTGTATTCTTTATGATATTAATGCATTCAATATCTGACAGCAGTGACACATTCATTTTGTATAGTGAAGAGCCATGTTTAAAGGCAGCAAAGGATAAGGTGGCAGTAACTGCTCTATGATCACTAAAACCCAGACTTTTAATTTCTGTATCTTTCAAGAAGGTAAGTAAATTGTCGTCTATAAAAATATAGTCTAGCCTACGTGATATAATTGGTGTTCCTCGGCTCCAGGTATGTATTCTTTCAATTTTATGTTGTAGTCTCCATGTGTCATAGAGAGATAGTTCATTCATGCAATTTTGAAAAATATCTACAGTAGCAGTACAGTGTTTTGCTCCAGATATTATATCTAAATCATTATTGATAACTGCATTAAAGTCTCCTAAACATATGATATTGGTAAGGTCTTTTTCAATAACATGTGTTTTTATTATCTGACATAGTTCCGTAAAGAAATTAAGTTTTTCCTTTTCAAGACATGGGCTGTAAATGTTGACAATGCATATTAGTTCATATTCTAGTTTCATTGTAGAAATTAATATTCGATCACTTTTAAATATCACTCTTATGCTGTCTCTATCCAAGTTTTTATCAAACAAAGTAAGTATTCCTTTACTGCGGTTTGTACCTTGGTCTGCGTGATGGACAACTCCCCCCCATTGTTTTTCTATTTCTTGCATATCTTGGTCTAACAGGTAAGTTTCCTGAAGGGCAATTATATCAACTTTCTCCCTCTTTAGCATTTTAAATACAGATCTTCTCTTCTTGAGATTTCTAAGACCTTGTACATTCCAAGTAGCTACTTTGAGTGATTTCCCCAGTATTTCCCCTTTATTCCATGTTCTATTCTTTTCCATTCTAAATTCCATTGTCTTACCTGTATTGTTACAGATACCAACCTACATTATGTTTTGCTGCTTTAGTCTCAGTGTTATGTCCCTTAGCTGTTACCTTCACTATTCTCTGTTTCTAGTCTTGCTTTCTGTTTTGGAAGTCCATCTTCTGATCCTGGGGACTGTAAAGGTAAAGTTCTTTTAACGCTTAGTGACCTGTCCCTGCTTACATATCTAGTCATTGTGCTTTGACTTCTGTCTTTCTCTAGAGCTCTGCCTCTCTTACTTCCTAGATCTCCCTCTCTTCCTGTCCCCTTACCTTTTGGAGATTGTTTCTTTCTTGCTCCTCTCTTACCCTTTTTCTTCTCTTCCTCCATAAATTTCTTCTGTTTCTTTGTCTCAGTTATCTTTCCACCTGTACTTTTTTCTTTTGCTTCATATTCTTTATCACTATCACCATCAGTCACTTCCTCTTCAGTCTCTTCCTCTCTTTCTTCAGTCTCTCCACCTCTATCTTCCATCTCTTCCTCTCCATCTTCTGTCTTTTCATTCTCTTCATGTCTCTCTTCATTCTCTCCATGTCTCTCTTCCATCTCTCTATCTTCTGTCTCTTTAATCTCTTCATGTCTCTCTTCAGTCTCTCCCTCTTTCTCTTCCGTCTCTTCATTTGTCTCTTCATCTGTCTCTGCAGTCTGCTTCGACTCCTCTGTTGTCTCTTCATGTTCTGTAAGTGTCTCATCCACCTCCACTACTGTCTCTTCATCTCCCCCTCTCTTTTCTTTTTCTCCTATAACTAAACTGAGGTAACTATTCTTATCCTTTGACCCATATCCTTCCTCTCTATGCCGATCCTGTAGGTACATCCCCCCTTTGTTCCTGTCCTCTGCCTGGTCGCACGTTAGATCCTCTTCTGTGTCCTGGCTTGCGACACTGTAAGCATACCTCTTGGTTCGGGCACAGAGCTGCAATATGTCCTTCCTAGAGACATTTTCTGCAAATACTTTTAGAGTTTTGATCTTTCATTTCTCTGTGAAACAACGAGGCCCTAAAAGGTGGCATGTCTAAGTATCTAGGGAGAGGGGATGAGGGTAGGTCTATCCATGCCACCTCCTTCCTGTTATCCATTCAGTCATAGCTCCATCAGGCGATCTGGGTTTTGCCATGATCAGAGCAGACCGAGGTTTAATGCCAGCTTTAATGAGGTATTTTAGAACTGTCTCATTAGAATAAGAAATCGGAATGTCCCCTACAGTTAGACGCGTTGCAGGAATTTCTTTCCCATCGCTTCCCTCAATGATGAACGGGTTTTGGTTTAATAATCGTATTTTCAGGCCCTTCAATTCAATGCCTTTAGTTAGCAGTTCTTCCCTACCTACCTGCCCTGAGGCGTATAGTCTCCAGAGGCCGCCAATCCTTTGAGCACCAATGATACCACCAGGCCCAAGCGTCCGCTCCGCGGCTTTACAGATCTGAAAAACACTGGTATCCTCTGGCACATCTTTAGCTAGAACAAACACTGGAGGAGTACCGTGTCGCTCAGCCATTGCTAACAGTAGGCCTACTTTATATATATAATACAGAAGCAGATGCGCAAAATGGTGACAAAGAACAAAAAAAGGAGAACGCAAGCAGCCAGTAAAGGGGAGGGGGCGCTAAGGTAGGTGGATACACCGTTGCCGTTGACCGACCCTCTAAATAGCAAGCAGATAAAACAAAAATCACACACATACGACCACACACTTACCCCCAACAGCAAAAAAAGGTAGGGGAGGGCAAACAAGTGGCCCAGTGACAACGCACACGAGCAAGGGGACACTACTTCGTACCGGGTGAACACCGCTCACCAAGCGAGACGGCGAATGGTGACGGTGACGAGTAGATAAGAAAAAACAAAAGCCAAGCGGGGCGGGCAGGCAAAATGGGGCCCACCAAACCCTACTTAGGATAACATAGGAAACGATAACAAATGAGAAAATAACGCAAACCGCAAAATAAATAGCTATATAAAGTAATCTAACAGGATTACTCACCTTTAAACAATACCTTACCAAAGTTTGATCACTATACACACCCTGTGACAGCTGTTTCCTTGGCTTAAAGCGTCAGGAAGCACTAGCACGACCACTACCGAGTGAGTCGAAACCGGAAGCCCTCACCGTTTCTGCGATTGTTATGATTGAAATCAAAATTGCCTAGCGCAATGATTGGTCTAATCAATCCCATCTTCCTCCCGTCGCATGGTCACATCTCCACAGCATCCTTCCCTACCCCGCTTCTTGGCCGACTGCGCAACTAGTTTGTACCAGTAATCCTGCCGGTAAATTACATAAGCGAGACGGCGAGACTTGCCTACTGTTGGCAATTGTTATGTACCGGTAGCCTAAACGTTCGAGTTCCTCGCCGCTGAAAGTTTTATTGCGGACGAAAGGGTTGCGAGGGCTTAACTGCAGGTCGGTTACCTTGTTAGGGCCGCGTTTAGCGGATTTTGTGCTT
This sequence comes from Ellobium chinense, assembly GCA_033807755.1. Taxonomy (NCBI): domain Eukaryota; kingdom Metazoa; phylum Mollusca; class Gastropoda; order Ellobiida; family Ellobiidae; genus Ellobium; species Ellobium chinense. The sequence goes on along the minus strand of JAWQUT010000184.1, from coordinate 541,246 downwards.
GTTATATGAAAGGCAAGTTTACTATTACAAAGAAGGAAAAAAAACGGGGAGTTTCATTTTGCTCGGTATATGTGAGAACTCGTTTTATCCGTGCTCGTTATATTCGAGTTTCACTGTACCAAGGTAAGTTACACTTATTAAATGAATCAACACTTAATATCAAGGTTCCTCTACATGTACACATAAGGAGATAAATCAACCTTTATTTACTCTTAAGGGAATATATTTTATAATGTCTGTTAGTATCAGTATTACCTATTAATCAGCTGCACGTGGGAGAGGAGGAAGGGGAAGTAAAGATATTAAGTTATTATATCAATAGGTATTCCTCTTTACAAGATACGAAATCATATGCGCGAATTCTTAAGTCCCTGATAAGTATAACATATACTTTTATCATGCACCAAGGGGCATTTGATACAAGAACTTTATTTCAAGGTAGGTCTGATCATGGATTCCAGCTTCTAATGCTACGATTACACAGATCTTTCCCTCTTCCCCGAGCGAAGAAGCCGGCATAGTGATATAGATCTATGGATTACATTGATTTCGTGGGGATCCCCTACAGAAGAACAGTTTGATGAAGTAGATTTTGGTCATTAAAACAATTTTAGCGCCAGGAACGTCATTTTCTCCATGCTCCACATAGGGCTGATCACTAGCCTTGGCCAGTGTTATGCACGGATATGCACTTTGACCCCCCAGCCTCGCCAGGTGCCCTCCAACTGATGACGTAGGCGGTTAACGGGCTTAGAGCAATCCGAGGTTCACGCAGAAGATCTGAAGAACCTTATCACCATATCATGGTTTTCAGTGCCTCATGCCCCCAACTTGCAAGGGTTGTGATATCCTGCGTTTGGGAGATTCATGGAAGGGGTGATGGACTCAAGTAAAGCATGCCAATGTTGCAGTTAAAAATAATTAATGGCTATCAATGCAGTTTTCTGGAAAACACACATGGCTTGTCCATTCTTGTTACACAGTAGGGTCATAACACACTCTAGCCCAAATAAACACAAACATGCATTTTGAGTGGTTGGCCCTGACAATAAAAAATTGGGACCAAAGGGACAACACGCTACTGAATTCAGATTTGCAGTACCAATATTCTGGAAGTAGCATTTCTGTCTGTGGATCAATAAGATGCACCCATATGTCCTATTTGTAACACCTGCCTCGCGCCATCGTGAGGACTATTACATGTAGTACATTAGAATGAAATATTTTTATCATAGAAAACGTATGTGTCATGAGAGCTTATATAGGAAGATGCCATGAGATATTGTTTGTTTTAAAGAACTTGTAATGAAAGCCATGTTATTTTAACATTTTGAAATGCTAACTGCATACTGAGCATTTGATGCAAAGTTCAGTGCTTGTACTACATTAAAGGAATGGAAATGATATGTCATCATAGTTATGAAACCCAGTTTGTTGTCACAGTAGTTATGAGCAGAAAAGTACCAATGCAGTGCATTTTATGCAGACAAAATGCTGAAACTAAGTGAGAAGGATAATAAAATTCTGGTACAGGTAACTTTTTTGACATACATGTTGACTTCATAATTGTGCATGTGCTTTAATTTGGTTTCAGTGTTTTAATTATTTATTTGAAAGTCCCACAACAAGATTTCAGTATTGAAAGCAAGGTTTGGGGAAGGTCACGAAAAATGGAGAACTGTGTTTCTTTCCCCATGTCTGGAGAACTCTATTCCGATCTCCATTCCATCCATTTTTCCCACTTATAATAGCATAGTTTTGGAAACAGCTGAAATCACTAGGGGAAATAAGAATTTCAACGTTGAATAAATGTAACTTCCTATGTGAGTGTCTTCCATGGAGGATTTCAGTTCCGGGGCACAAAATGTTGCCGCATATGTGACTGTCACTTTGTGATAAAGAATATGACACCTTCGGTCCCATCCTGAATAGACAAAAAAAAACCCCAGTTTCACTAGGATAGGCGCCGAAATTGATTTGAACTGCCACCTGCTAATAATAATTGTGTATAAGTGGTGTGCGTCATAAAAACAGAAAATTTGGAGCCCCTCCTCCCCCCAGAATTCATGACAGGTAGAGAGACATAGACTGGAGAAATTATATGTGCACATACAATCTTATGATTTCAAACTGCTCGAAACCTGCTAAAATATTGGAGATCATGATGTATTCGAAATCCTAAGGCAGGTGGTTTTTTTTTTTTTTGCTCGCTCAGATTTGACAGCGAATATAAATCTGACCCAGTTCTGTGCATGCCCAGTTTTCTCTTCCATAAAGTATAAAAAATGATAAGAGTAATAATAATGATAGTTATTATACTAGTTTATGTCCTATGTAACAAATGCTTTATAATAATAGAGTTGAGGATGATATGAATAGTACAGACAGTGCTCACAAGCAATAGGAGGTGTCCTTTGAATTGTTATGCTACCCTTTGACAAGCTGGATATCAGACCTCATTAAGGTCATTATAATCCATTGCTTTCTATCACTGATCTCTGGGTTGTCGGCACCCAGCGGGTCCAGTTACTATGCCTGTTACTTTGAAAGCAAACGCTGCCTTGTGAGGCTACACTTTATTTACCTCCCGGACCTCTGTTGGACATGGCAGGTGCTTCTTGTTACTTATTACTAATTTGGACGAGCGTCGCTATTAGAGGAATTCTGGCATTTATTACTCTTAATGCTTGATGCATTCTGTTGCATTGTTCTGGTTGGTGCTAGACAGATATTTTTTAAAAGATCCTTGACAACCAACAGTGTCTGATTCTGCATTACTAAGATACAGTAAGCATTAATTATGGCTGAAAATTGTTGCAATTATGGCTGCAGCAATGCTTTTAAAGGTGAAGAACAGCTCTGAAGACCCCATCAAAGGGAAATCAATCCAAAATGTTGACGTCATGTGTCTGAAAACCAGTGCGCCGTCTACCTAACCCATTGCCGCTCTCTGCTCTCTTTGAGTGTATCATACTGCCTCTAGTTCTCTAGTTCCTCCCCCTTATCACCTGACCCTCAGCATTAGCCAATAAACCTTTATCACACATTTGATAATTATTTGCGTATTTCAAATTGGTGTTCAATTGTCAGTCACAATACAGACCTCTTGATTGGCGTAAACTTTATTTCATGAGATAAGGACTTGAAGCAGTCAAGCTTCATAGCGCAGTCCTGGATATGAGGTGTGTCATCACATTTTATCAGTAAGGAGCCTCGCTTCAGTTGCAGTTAAAAGCGATAAGTCAGTCATTGTTGTGTAATGTGGACAGTAATAGCAGCTTTGTCACCTTGGCTTTATTTGCCTGATGCCATAAGAGGGCAGGAGTGAAAAACTGATCTTGCTGATTCAAAGAATGACAGTTAAAATTGACAGATCGAATGTAACTGGTGTTCACAGTACGGTGAGCACAGTAGTTCTTGACAAAATGAAAGAAAGAAAAACTGTAGTTGCTGATATGTGAAAGGAATTTTAATGAACTTGAAAAGGAACTAAGTTCCAATCCAATCACAAAAAAATGGGTTCACAATTGTATTCACAATGAAAGAAGGAAACTCCATTTGCTCCAGTCATGAAACCAGAACTTAGTTGATTTGAACTAATTCCTCCCAACACTAATTAAAAGCTTATGATTATGTTGTTTCTGTCAGTTCATTTTCGTTGGAAAGTATTTTATGATGACAGGCAGTGGTCAGCTTTTAATTTGAAGCACTACATTCTCAAAGATGGGAACAGTTACTGCACCCTGAGCACACGATTACTGTGAAAAGGGTATTTTCAGACTAAAATTTGCAAATACATGTATATATGAATTTGATGAGCTTGGGCATTTCTTAAATTTTTAGCACCTTTGCTCAAATAGCCAAGACTCATAAATACATGTGATAACTGTTATTGTTTTCAGATCAATCTCATCAGGGGGCCACCAGCCAAGAATTAGGTGGAACCTTGCACCAGGAGATATACTTTTTGTGCCAGTATTTTTATTATATGTTGAGGCACATTTAAAAAGGCCCGTTACAGCTATAAAAAGTGTGGCATTGTATTGTGATAATCAGAGAAATGTATAAGTGACGATTGTGGAAAGGACTAATTTTCAGTGAAAAGCCTCCTCAGAGTCTGTCATGGTTTTTAGTCTATGTAACTTGTGTAATTTTCTATATCGTCGGTGAAAGTCTCTAACCTCGTAAGTCTGGAATTTTTCAAAAATCACTTTCGGCCTATTAATAACATTACAAGGGGTCCACGACCTTGTCTAAAAAAAAAACATGCCCTGCTATTCTTTAGGTATCTAGAATACGATCCATGTAAAAAAAGAGAGTTTAATACCCGGTAGCCTAAAAACAATTAGTTTTTTGTCTCTCCCGAAAAATTTGCTCTGGTGGACTTACGAGGTTAGAGACTTTCACCGACGATATGTAACATATCCTTTTTTTTAATTTGTTCTTCTCCCTTCATCAGTTGTCAAAGTTAGACCTCTTTGGTAGCTGCAGTTATTAAGGTTTTAGATTTACCTTAAAATGCAATTAGGTTGGTGTCAGCAGACAGACACATGGTCACCTTATTGTCCTTTATTGCAGGTATCTAAAAAGAATTTGATGGAGATTGTGAAGAAATTGATGGTCCACATGGACAAAGCCGAGGGCTCTCACTACAGGGATGAACTTCTGTCTAAGACTGTGGAGATTTGTAGCCAGTCCAACTACCAGTATGTCACCAACTTTGAATGGTGAGTACTTGATAACTCATGACTGCATACACTTTGCAATTCATAGTTGTTCAGAGTAGCCAAGTCATTAATATCATGTCATTTACACCTTTCATTAGTTGCTTTGGTTTTCAGCCACACAGTGAAATTTTGCTTTCGACCACAAATTTATCAGATTCGTTCAGTTCTTGTAATGGTACAAAATTCGATACTTTTTCCTTTGTTTATTTTTCTCTATTTGTTGTAGTTAGCCTTATTTCAAACATAGTGGGAATAAAAACCTTGACAAAGTTTTGAAATGTTGTATTATAGGCACTTGTTACTAGAATCTTAATATTAATCATTGAAATTTGAATGTAGCTCTAAAAATACAGTTTCTGTTTTTGTGTTCTCTAACTATAGATCTAGTTTGTTTTTTTAACTGGAATAAGCTTATTGTCATTTTTAGTGCACAATAAACATTTTTTTTGCAAGCCCGTAACAATTTTTTGGGGGGCCTAAAAGTGCTATAACTTTTGTACAAGAACAAGGAGGTAATTAAATTCAACTCACATTATGCCAAACTGCAATGCCTGATCACATCTAAATTGCAGTTTGCTATGTATTAGCAGTATTGATACTCAAGGAATTAAAAAGTTGTGGTCGAAAACAAATACGATTTGTTATGTGGCTCAAAACCAACACCACCCTTTCATTATCACAGTGTATGCAGAACTACATGACCACTACTGTATGTAACTAGACATAGACGTGTACAGTCATCACCTCACATACCTAATCAGTGCTTTATTAGTCATCACCTCATATATCTAATCAGTACCTTTATTCAGATTATCCAGTCAGTTTCTAATCTGAATCACTAAGCTCTTGTGATCATCCCAGGGGCGTAGCGTGGGGGTCGAAACTAGGTAGGCAAATCATTACACTGGCTACGTAAATTATCACACTGTTGCCTTTTGGTCACCCTACATTTTCATTACGTAAAAGTACGGTAAACAAACGAGGTATCATGTGATACATTTGCTTCACCGACTATACTAAGAGTGCACGATAATATAAGTAAAGTATCGTGACAACAGTCACAACAAAAACAATCTTAACCAACTCAAGAATAACAGCACTGTAATAAATGTATTCACCTAATGTTTACTCCTTGTAAATAAAATTGAAACGTCTTTCATACAGGTAAAATTATTATGGCGGCGTGGTTGAAGGAAAAGTTTTAATGATCAGCTTTACTTCCATCGTTAGCGACATCATATTTCGTGTTCGTGTTTGGTTCATGGTTGAACATGTCTGGTCTATTTTATTTTTCTTCATGAGAATCTAAAAGAGAGCTTGCAGGCAACATTGCCTGCTTTCAAACAACAGCCACATTTGTTAGGGGGGTTCACTGAATTCTTCTTGCCAAAACACACGGTCTCAAATTATCTAAGGTCTAGCCCTAGACTAAGATATTTATAGTCTAGACCTATGGTAGAAGCACCGAGCAGAGTTGTCAAGACTTTTTTTTTCCGAGTCGAAGCCAAATCACGTACCAAAAGAGAGCCAAACCATGTCCGAGAAATTTTCTACAATCTGTTCGTGTACTGGATATACGTTGGTATTATAGTTATCATTATTCATTCTACATGTACCAGAATGACATCATAAGAACTGAGTGTTAAATGGAAAAAGGGTTGGTTTTTTTTTTTCAAATCTTTGTTCATCGGGAAATTATGATAGAAGCCTGATCATATGAAATACCATTTTGAGAGAGATAGATGTATTTTTTTTATAAAGAAAATTAGTAAATTTTAACCTGAATTATGTGTACTTAAAAAGCGCTAAAGAGCAAATCAGTTATTTGAGAACCAAGAGCTTTTTAAACTGACATATGTGGTAGTTAGCTCCAAAAGAGCTAAGTCTGGCAACCCTGGCACCGAGATGATGCAAACCTTGGCTAACACGCACGACCTCATTCCACTTCGGCCAATGGGAAAAGAGAAAGTCAGTCGTCTGACCTCGTTGTCCTCCGTAGGCATTTTGATTTTTGCCTATAGGCATGGAAATTTTAATACTACCTGGCAATACCTTTATGGCTCAGTCTGGGTTAGAGTGATGATTTTTTGCGTATGATACAGTACAAAAGGAGCTGCCCGTGAGTTAACGTATGTAGTCAGATTTCCAAAGTGACTACTTGGCTAGCCAAGCTGAGCTGCGTTTGGGGCTCAGTTAGGGTGCAATTGCCGTTCTTTTGATTATTACGGTAGAAGAGGTGCGACACTAGGGGTTGCCTTTCATAGTCAAAAATGTGAGATGAATTGTACAGCGCTTTTTATGTTTTGGTCAATCTACTAAGCTGTGAATTCATAAAGACTGGTGAGAGCTGGCATTTCTTATTTCAGTTATTTTCTACTATCAGGTTTTTTTTCCTCCTTTTTCAAGTGGTAGTCAATGACTATTTGACTACCATTACGCGAAGCCTCTGGATCATCCCAATTTCTGTGTTATGCAATGTATACAATAAACTCAACATAATGAAAAGACTATTTCTGCATCTCCAACAGGTATGTTAGTATTCTGGTGGAACTCACCAGAATGGAAGGCACCAAGCATGGAAAGTTGATAGCCAATCAGATGTTAGATGTAGCCATCCGAGTACAGGCCATTCGACACTTTGCTGTTTCACAGATGGTGAGTAGTATGGGCTGCTGGATGCTTCCCACTCGCAAATAATCTTCATGTCAATCAGAGTGATATGACATAGTATGATGAGTGGTGAACTTTGAAAAGTCAGCTTTTTGATAGTATAGTGGAACCTACATAAGCAGAACACACATAAATGGAATGCCCATGTAAAAGATATAAATCCTGGGAAATTTGTTTCGTTTAAATATATTCAAGTAAATGGGATGACATCCTGCATAAGCGAGATGATCAGTCAAGAAATTGCATAAAATTATGTAAATTGCTAGTTTAATGCTTGCATGATTGCCAACAGCAGGCTTGAAAGCTGGAATTGTGTCTTAGAGATACCAAACGAGGCTAGATGGAGCCAGAAAAGCCTGACCCAGCTGGTCCTAAAGCTGGAGTGCTTTATTTTGAAATATGCACAAGAAATCTGTATTTTAGTACATATTGGGGTGTCACGGAAATACGTATCAGCAAAATATGAAGGTCTTGGGCAGGTGGCAACAATGTGCTCAGTCACATTGTCTATTTTGCATTATGTGCATCCTGAACATGTAAAGTGTTGAAAGAAGGCGTGTCTGCGCCAGTCACAACTGCTATCATCTATCACTCCACTTACCAGCAAATATGATAGGCATTGTTATGTAACAGATCTTTACATGCACAGTCAGTGAAGCCTATCCATTGGTCAACATTTTTTCATCATTCAGTGATTGACACTATTTACACAGCCTATCATAATGACTTGTTGAACTAGCTTATTTGTTGTTCTCTTACGGCTTTTCTTGCTGTAGCCTCAGTGGCCCTTGTTGTATGAATGACCTTTGAAACATGCCACCTTTGCATTAGCTGAATCCACCAGAAAGACCATGTTTGTCACTTCCAGTGTTTAGGATCATAGAACAGAGCTGCCAACCAGTACGAAATTTTCGTATTTCACAGGAAAATCTGACCTCAGTATGAAAATACGAATCGCACTCTTAAAAATACGAAAATCAACTGTCAGTATGAAAAAGAATACTGTGAATGCCTTCCGCAACGAAGTCGGGCGCTTAAAGAGCTTTCTTGTACTGAAAATCATCAATATTGGCTGTTTTAGTCATGAGTACAAGTACTCGAGTCTCACAACAAATGATTGAAAATCGTAGGCTACAGTACAGTATACATACTTGCATTCCGTTTTGCCATAGAGTACACAGCAGTATCGATGTTGACGCGCGTTTCTTAGTTTCGTTTTTGCCGATACCGTTTGGCGTGTATGCTAGGCCCATTTCCCGGCCGCATACCAAAATTGCTAGATCCAGAAGAAGTTTAGTTGAAACTAAAGGTCTCTTACAAAGATACCAGTCATGGTTACCAGCCACAGAAGGCTTTATGCTATTGTTTAACCCATCTCCAGATAACCTTGCGGCGTTTGGGGCTTTACTTTACTTTGATGCCCGACGAATCCCGTCATGCGTATGCATGAATACCTATACACATTACAGTCAAAACCATTTATAACAGGCCCTGATATAACAGGGATCCGGCTATAACAGGGATTTTTCAAATCCCCATTTTTTTTTCCTCCTTATCTTTAGTAAAATATATCGGCCATAACAGGGCCCCACGAAAGCCAAACTGGTTATAACAGGGATACCGAGACACGGTCAAGTAATAAAAAAAAAGTGGATTTTAGCTCTTGTGTACTATAGCATGTAAGTCTAGCATTACTCATTATGCAGCGCAGTCCAGTGAATGAAAACACGATGACGCGAGCGAGGCTAGTGCAACTAATGCTAGCCTAGTGTGAAAGTAAACAATGTCTGGACCATGTCTATTTACTTTTATTGCATTGTACTGATGAAAAAGATGAGCTTGAATGCATGTAAGACATGATCTGTATTTGATATACACTGTCTAAGCAGCACAGCACTGTTATGGGGCGTTTTTGCGCTATTCCAGCTGTGCACTGTTTCCGTATGGAGCCATCCATCATGATCAATACAAAAGTAATGACAACTAGCATTCCTGGTCATGGCCAACCAGGAAATTTAAAAAACCATATAGGCCAGTCGCCGGGGTTCATATGGCAGAAGACAATCAAAGGGATTGCATTACTTAACATGGCGGCGTTTAAACTTCTTAGAAAGAATCTCTATTACTATTACAGTTTATCAAAACAGAAGTTCCTGGGCGCACCATTGGACCATGGCTGACTACCACAGGGCATACTAGATGCCACACTGGCCAACTACCATGGTCCCCTTTGCAGAAGACAAATAAAAGGGATGACCATACTTAACATGATGCACTGGCGTCCAGCATTGTTTACACTTTGCAAGGAAGCTTCTAAATCAAAAGTGATGACAACAACAAACCGTGTTTGCTTATTTCCCTTATTATCTGATTTAACAGGGATCTGATATAACAGGGATTTTGCTCTGATCCCACAGCCCCTGTTATATCAGGTTTTGACTGTACCTGTGTAGGGTATGTTTCATTGGGTCTGTTGTGTATACTGTAGGCCCTCAGGACATTAGATGATCTACATTTGGGATGAGCATAGTGTACTACTATAGTAATTTTGGCTTCAGGGCCTTTACTGTACTACTAGACTAGATCTAGTAGGCCTTACAGAGCCGGCTTTCAAAGCCCCAGTTTGGAAAGTTTAGGGGTAGCTCTAGATTAGATGAATTTCTCTTTCGTGCTCTACCAGCGGATGACATGCTTAAATCTGAGACTGAGAGCAATTTAAGATATGAATATCAGTATTTTACACTTGGGTACAATTACTGCTATTAAGGTAAGGTTAAACTGGCCCTTAATGCAGTTCAAAGTCTCTGGTGACATAAGGCAAAATTTTAGTAGGAAGGATATAAATTATTTAATTTTCCTAGTGGGCATAGTAAAGTGCTACTGTCCATCCTCTGATGCCCACTGATGGTCTGAAATTTCTAGCTTAGCAGCAATTATGTGATGAACACGTTTCTTTTGTATAAACTTGTCTTACAAAATGAGGGCTTTCTTGTGTTATTAGTGCCAGTACCTTACATATCTTATGAGTTGGTTGTTTTTTTTTTTATTTTGGAGGAAGGGAGATTTGTTTTAGTTAAAAGAAAGAATTCGCCTAATCAAAATAGCACTTAGATTACAGGAATATGAAAAGGATTTGGAAAGAGCTGTTGATCATCATCATCAATGCCTTTCACCCCCAGCACGGTACGAGCGAATTCCATCTTTCCCTGTCTTGGGCCATCTTTCCAAGCTCGTTCCAAGTGAACTTCACTTCTCGCATGACCCTTTCCGTGCATCGTTTCCATGTCTCCCGTGGCCTACCCCTGCCTCATGTTTCTTGTGGGTTCCATTGCAGTGATTGCCTGGTGATGTTTCCACTAGGTTTTCTGAGGGTGTGTCCAATCCAGCGCCATTTACGGAGTCCAGTTTCTACCTCTTTTTCCTTTTGTCCTGTTCTTGCCCATAGCTCTTCATTTCGTATCTTGTCTTGCCACTTCGTTTTTAGAATACTCCTCAAGCATCTGTTGATGAATGTCTGGACTTTGTTCATTACTGTCTTTGTTGTCTTCCAGGTTTCACAGCCATAGAGGAGCACTGATTTGACATTTGAATTGAAAAGCCGGATCTTGGTACGCAGTGAGATGTTGCTTGCCTTCCAGACCTTTGATAGTTGATTAAATGCATTCCTTGCTTTGGCAGTCCTTGCTTTTACATCCGCTTCCGTACCACCTTTTTTGTCAATGATACTTCCCAGGTAGGTGAATGAGTCAACTTCTTCTAGGGATGTGTTTTCTACCGTGACAGCAGAGCTTGACTGTGCCTAGTTTTAACACTTTAGATTTCCCAGTATGTATACATAAGCCGACGCTCTTTGATAGACTGTTGAGTTCCTCAGTCTTTTCTTGATTCTGAGAGTGTGTGTGTGACAGCAGTGCAAGATCATATGCGAAGTCCAAGTCGTCCAACTGTTGCCAAGGTGTACACTGTATTCCATTTCGTGTGCCTTTTGTGGCTTCCTTCATGACCCAGTCAATTGCCAAGATGAAGAGGAAAGGTGAGAGCAGGCATCCTTGTCGCACCCCTGTTTGTACCTGGAATGGTTCTGAGAGCTGTCCTTCATGAAAGACTTGGCAGCTTGTTCCATCGTAGGTGGCCTTCACAAGCTTGACGAGTTTGTCAGGTATTCTGTAGTGTCCCATGAGTTTCCACAGAGTTTCCCTGTCAACGCTGTCGAATGCCTTTTCAAAGTCGATGAAGTTGACTAAAAGGGGTGATTTCCATTCCAGAGACTGCTCACCAATGATGCGCAGGGTAGCTATCTGGTCAACACATGATCGGTTCTTGCGAAATCCTGCTTGGTTTCCTCTGAGCTTGTCGTCTGCTGCCAGTTTTATTCTCTCCAAGAGTATCCTGTTAAAGATCTTCCCTGGTATGGACAGGAGTGATATGCCTCAGTAGTTGTTACAGTTGCTGAGGTCTCCCTTCTTTGGTATCTTGATCAGGTGACCTTCTTCCATTCTGTGGGTATTTCCTCTTCCTGCCAAACCTTTTCAAATAGGGCGTTCAGCATTTCCACTGATGTCTTCATATCTGCTTTAAGAGCTTCCGGTGGTATATGGTCAGGCCCTGCAGCCTCATGTGACTTCAGGGATTTTAAAGCTGCCACGATTTTCTGGCTGATTGTCTGGCAGTGGTCTGTTCAGGAGTTTGTCAAAGTGTTCCCGCCATCGGTTGAGTTGTCCTGTTGAGTCAAAGCCCTTCACTGGTAGGGTGGGCTTGCTAAATTTCCCTGAAAGAGCTTTGGTTGTCTGGTAAACAATTCTCAAGTGTCCGTCTGCTGCTGCCTTCTCTGCTTTTTCTGCCAGGCCATCCAGGTAGGTATTCTTGTCCTTCTTGATGGAGTTCTTTACCTCCCGGTTCGCTCTGGAGTACAATTCTTGTGCAGTGAGTTTCTCAGTTCTGGTACGGCAGTCGTTGACTTTCGCTTTCAGCTCTCTTCTTCTCTTGATCTTGTCTAGGGAGTCCTGTGAGATCCATTCCTTCCTGGTGTTGTCCCTTGGTCCAAGGGTACTTTGGCAGGTTGCATTTACTGCCTCCTTTATCTTGGCCCCAGTGATCATTTACCTCACATTTTTCCAGATCTTGGAAGGCTTGAAATCTGTTCTTCACTTCCAGTTTGAATTCCTTCTTATTAACAGGGTCCTTCAGAACACTGACTTGGTATTTTTGGCGACTTCCGGTTGTGGGTTGTGCATACCTTCTCAGTTTCAGCCTCATCTTTCCAAGGATCAGATGGTGGTCCAACCCGACATCTGCTCCTCGCAGAGCTCTAACGTCTTCCAGTGAGCGTCTAAACTTTCGAGAAATGCAGAAGTGGTCTATCTGGTTCTCCGTCCTTCCATCTGGGGAGACCCAAGTTGCTTTGTGGATCCTCTTGTGTGGGAAGATTGTTCCTCCGATGACTAGGCTGTTGAATGCACAGAAGTTCTGAAACCTTTCCCCGTTGTCGTTTGCTTCTCCTAGTCCTTGTCTGCCCATGATTTCCTCGTAGTGACTGTTATCAGAGCCTACCTTGGCATTCATGTCTCCCATGACAATATTGATGTCCTTACTTGGAAGCTTGTCTATCACACTCTGGAGGCGGTTGTAGAAATTGTCTTTGTCCTCCTCTTCAGCATCGTTGGTTGGGACGTATGCTTGTATGATGTTCATGTTTATGACCTTCTTACCTTCCTTTTGCTTGACTTCATTCTTTGTTCCGAATGAGGCCATGATGATTCTTGGACCATGTGCTTCCCAACCTCTGAATGTTTTCTGTGTTGCCTTGTTTATGAACATTCCTACTCCTTCTCTATGAGGTCCATCTCTGTCACTTTCAGAATAGATAAAAAGTTCTCCTTCTTTCATTCGTTTTTGTCCAGACTGGTTCAAGTGGGTCTTGCTGATTCCTAGTATGTTTAGATGATAACTGTGCATCTCTTGAAGAACCTGTGCAGTTTTTCCAGTCTCATACAAGGTCCTAACGTTCCACGATCCAATCCGGAGAGACTTGGATGATGGTGGAGGCATCCGCCTAACAGCTTCCTTTCGGATTTGACTGTCACGCATCATGAGCTCTCCATTTGGAGAAATTCCACAATCAGCCGAGCAGAGATTCAGGTTTTTATTTGTATGTGTTTCTGTAACAGTGTTTTGTTTTAAGGGAGGGGTTGTTAGCCCTGTGACCCAACCCCCAACCTGGAGGACCAGGTGACTCTGTGTCGGGAGTCACTACCTGGTTTTTTTTTCACCATTTAGTCGCCTCATACGACATGCTAGCACAACGTCATTCCTATTCTTTGGGAAGCCGGGAACTGAATGGCTGAGCTGTTGATAGTCAAGTATATTATTTTACCACAGTGAGTGATTCCCCTTACCTCGGTTTAAAGCTGAAGAAAAGCTTCTTAGTGTGATACGGAAGCAGTAGCTATCTACAGGCCTAAAATTATGACTAACCGGCCAAATAAGGAGACATTCATTTAAATTTCGCAAGATTATTTTTCTGCACTGGTGTGAGTATGAAAATCAGGGTCAGAATATGAATTTTTGATGCCTGGAATATGAAAATCCAATTTTGGAGGTTGGCAGCTCTGATAGAAATGCAGTCTCAGATGTGATGAGCAGCAGCAGAACACCTTGGCTCTACAAATGTTAGAACTTCATGCTGTCTCCTTTTATTTTTATAAGCTGCATATTCCCATCTCATACCTAGTCTAGACATCTAGACTTGGTTTGGAGAATGTTTCTGTTATCCTTCGTTTTCAAAAGGAAGACATTATAACTTGGCAGCTTCTCTTTGTAATCAGAATGCAATCTATGAGTAATTTCCCATAAATAATCATTAAACTACATGATGTGTAGTCAAATAAAGTTGCAATTAGACCAAAATAACTACATTCACTTGCAAAAAAAACTTTTGGCCACTTCAGTTGCAAAGTTTAATGGTTACTTTTGTCTTGAATGGAACACGCCCAGTTCTAGTGAATTGCTCTATCACAGGACAGTCTGCCTGAGTAAGCAATACCATTCTTTCACATCATTGTTCCCATATTATTTATTCTAAGATGATTTGTCAGGAATGGAGCTGTCACCCATAGGCAGCATACTGTCACCTTTACACAGCACATTCTACTTCATAGAAGTAAGAAAATAAAGTGTTAGCGCATTGTGTGAATTTCAGAATTTATAAAATACTATCAGTAAGTGATGAGTAAATGAAAGTGTTCTCTAATGAGAGTGAAGTGGTTACTAAAACTTTGTTTGCAGTAGTCAGTCAAGAGTCATTTAAGAGCATGAGGTTGTCAGTCTTACTCTACATGTATGGTGATTTCTAAAACTGTCGGAAATAATTTTGTCTTGTATTGTTTTTCCTCTCAAGGCCATCTTATTAGAAAACTCCCACATTTTAGCCAACAACTCCCAGAGAAATGGCATTTGTGAAGTTCTTCATGCAGCTGCCTGGATCTGTGGAGAATTTTCAGAGTAAGTAATAAAGTGCTATTGCTTATATTCTGGAAATCGGTTGAACTAAGATGATTTTGAGCAATATGAGTCTGAAATTGGTGATGGGCTTACAAAACAAAATGTCGCACAGATGTTTAAGGCTATGAGAGCAAATGCCAACAAAGAACAGCAAATAGAGAACATGACTCAATCAGCCAAGGACAGAGTATGATGGCGCAGGAAACAGGAAACAGGAAACAGGAAAGTTTATTTATGACCAATTGTTTGGGTGGATGCAGGGAGGTGCACCAGTGTTAAATGTGCCATTTACTGGGGAAAGCAAAATCAATGTAGAACTGAACTCCTAGCCCATTGATTTTTTTTAAAACTGTTCTTCTGTACTAAATTTTAGGGAACACTTATCTTTCAGGAATTGCCATTTGTGATTGAAATACAGTTGATGAATGAATATCATATAAGAATGGACCGGAGGCATGGCACTCTGGCAAGCTGTTATCAAATGCGATAAACTCTGAAACAGCTTTTATGTTCAAATCAGTCAGGACCATGAAACTATATGAAATTGAGTAGACAAGGTCTAGTGTCAGTGTGTGCTCATCAAAGGTGTAAGGTCCTATTAATAATATGCGGGCAAGTTTATGCCACTTCCTTGATCTTGCCCTTTTCAAGAATGAAGTTAAAAGTTTGAATTCCATCTTCTTTCACTGATAACACTTTGCAGTGTGAAGCCATTGAGCACCGCATCAACAGGTAAACCCATGCATTGAAAGGGAGGCCTTTGGCTTACTACTGCACCACAATAATATTGCAAGGACCTTCATGTAGCAGATAATTTTATCTAGTCATCTAATGTACTGTTCATCGAATGGATGATCATGCTAATTTTTATCATTATTTGTTGTGAATGATTCATTGAAATATTTAAGATTTTGATGAAGAAAATCAAAGAACAAAGAAAGAAACAACACCAAAAAAACAGTAGCCAAGACATCAAATCAATACAGACAAATTGTGAAAGGAAAAAGTCACAGTTTAATTAATAAATTTCATGGTTTATTTTGAAAAATGTTATAATTTGATGTTCAGAGTTCATATGCGGGTCTGTTTTGTTCTCTATGTGTTTCTCTAACTCAAAAAAGATAAACAGAAAAATTTTTCCTGTTTCATGTAGAAAATATAAGCTTTCTGCCTGGATGCCTATCATTGATGAATCCCCAGCATACCAGGCCATTATCACTGGTGGCCACATTTGCCCTTATACATCTTCATGGTAAGGGTTGATACAAAGCATTAATACAAAGCAGTATACTACTACTATTCTGGGAATCAAAAGCTTTTTTGAGATCTTTGTGTGAGCAGTCAGGAAGTGTGTTAGGGTCAGGCGTGAACACTAGGCTCGCACCGTACCTGAAAGTTAGGAAACAATATTCAGGCAGTAGGCGTTTAAGAATTGCTGTGAAGTTAGCATCCCTGTGGTGCAGTGGTAGCACGTTCAGACTTGCAAACTGAGAGACCGTGGGTTCGATTCCAGATAGGGACAGGAAATTTTCTAGTGTAGGATTGTCAGCATTTTCTCTCAAAATTGATCCTTAACAGTAATTTGGCAAAATCCCTGGTGATACACCTCCCTAGATAATGTGTAACAACATCCAAAATTATCAGACTGAGCTCACATTTCTTGCCCTTACTGCTGAAGTAGAATACTAACTGCCTTGCCACCTGGTTGCATTTGGACGGCATGTCTGTTCATATAGGTTTTATAAGTTTTAGATAAGTTTTAGATGTTTATTTCTTCCTTTTTTGGCAAAAAATTTGGTGTTTAGTTCAGCTTTAGTCATATCGGATTTTTAATTGTATATTATTGTTTTATTACCTTTTATTGAATAAAAGAGATGGATCAGAGATGGATTTTTATATACTTTATTTCTCACTATTTTGTAACAAGATGTTTCCCACTCAGTGTGAAATATCCAGCAGTTATCTAATAACATGATTTAGATCAGTAAATGAACAAAAGTAACCACTTTGGTTTATTACTTAATGCATTTACACTTCTCAGTTTTACATTTCAGCCTGTTAAAAGTTGGATTAATGGGTTTTTTCCCTATATACAGTCGAGTCTGCTTAACTCCAATTCACTGGGACCACCCCAATGAGTTGGAGAAATCAGAATTCGACTCACGATTTCCAAGGCGAGTCAACGGTATGCGAGCGAGCGAGCACCCTGGGGAGGTCATGAGGGCAATTCAACAAGGGAAGTAACTAAAGATGGCATATTGGGGAAGTATTTTAAATGGGATTATTTCTTTTTCTAAGAAATCGCTCTGAGTAGTAGCTTAATAGATGAAGAGGTCGCCGCTTTTTCCACTTGTTCCCGGTTTTTCAAGATCGTAAAAAGCGTGCTAGCGGGAACGCCATACTTCTCAGCTATGACATTCTTCGACATCACACCTCTGTTGATTTCCTAGAGCATGTTAATATTCTACTCAATGGAAAGAGTCTTGAGGTTTCTCTTTACAGGATTAGAGGAAGCCATTATTTAGAGGACAAATTCAACTTAATTCAAATTGAAAATGATAAAGATGAGTCAACCGTACGCGAGCGAGCGAGCACACTGGAGAGGTCACGAGGGCAGATTCTTGTTTATTTACTGTCACAGTGCAATGGGCCAGATCCGTTGTACGTACTGCTGCCGAGATGTTTAATTATCGATCGATTTTTCAGCACCGCCGAGCCCTCCCACATTCTCTTCCCCCTACTGTCTTATCAGCGGTGGTGTAATACACACGCCCTACTTATTGTGCTGCGGTTAATGGCACTCGCAGTGTCCAATTTTATTGCCTCTCTCTATCCGCGACACCGTCTCGTTTGTTTTTCAAGCCGTCGGCGTTGTTTGGCACCACGCGGGGAGGACGCCAGGAGGTGATTTTGCCTCTGTGGCAGCGCTGGGCAGTTGGACTAATCAGAAATGGGCATTAATAACTTCTTCTTATGGAAGGATAATTAATAGACGCAAAGAAGGAAAAAAACTATTATTTCTTTTTCTTTCGACTAATAAGTAATTGGAGGAATCCGATTTCGAATGCATGGACTCGACTGTATGTGTGGAAATATGGAATTAGTGTGATTTCCCAAGACATTAATTCACCAAAAATGTATTTCTGAATTTCACCCTTTACTGTAATGCTGCTTTTTCTCTGGTGATAACTGATAAAAAAATAGTTACTGCCACTTTATTTGAAATTTGAATGCAGTTTGAATGATGTATATCTCTGTGCACAATATAAATCTGTGCCCTAAAGTTACAGATTATCATGCTTCCACTGCCATGGCATGTTGGTCATAGGCAGCATGCACAGTAGAGAGTCAGAAGCAACACAGTCTTTTACCACTCTTTACCTGCCTGCCAGAGATGATTATATTTGACCTCAGACAAGACTACATGGATCATTGCGAGCAGTATCTGAGGACCAAAACAAGTATAGCAAAAGCATCTGTCTGGAAATATTGTGGGTGAAGTGAAATCATGGAGAGGTGGAGCTAATTTTGAAGGATTGGAAAAAAAAATGATCAGAGGTTTAGGTCTTTTTCATTAACCATAAAGAATTTCTCAATGTGTCTGAGAATAATTTATCATGGTGTTACTCAGATCCATTGGTTTATTTCTCAGCCTAAGTATCAGAGTTGATAATTTCAGTGGTAGACAAAAGTAAAACCTTTGTGCTTGCAAGGCAGTGAGGACAGACTGATAACTCGTCTTCAGATGTGTAGTATATTAAGAGCCCTGGTCACCGGGAGGAGGATTAGTAGAGAGGCAAAGATATCTGATGTCATGATATATTTAGAGAGGCAGAGAGATAGGTGGCTGGGCGCCGTGGTAGATTTACAAACTAAATAATATGACAAGACATATATCAGGTTATCCTTCCACCATTAGTCAAGAACGATGACCCACAAAACACATAATAAAGAAGTTTTATTTACTCATCTTCTTTCTGTCTGCATTTAGCTTGATTCGTGGGGTAAGCATTTTTGTGTCATATGTGACAGATCCAGAACATGGATGGTGGTTAATAATCTATCCGAAGCAATTTTAACACACTACCAGATTTTGAAAAAGCTTATGATGGTGGTGTCTTTGTAGGTGGCCGTTTGATGTCATCTGTGTTGATAATCTCAGATTGTGCATGCCACCAGCTTCAAACAAATATGAGAATTTGATTTTTTTTTTTTTTTTTGTGGACAAGCTTCCTGCCCTGGCAGTTTGTAGACAGGTATTAAAGGATTTCTGCATTGTAGTGTATGGCGCTGGTCAATTTATTTAAACAGAAGACAGTTTACAAAAATTACTGACACTTCAGTTTTTTTACTTTTTGAGAGTGATTTAAACAAACCTGAGTTTGAAAGCAAGGAAATAAAAATAATGCTTCCAACCAGAAAGGCACCAATATATAGATTGCAATATTACAACCATCAATAGTGCATTGAATAAAATGAACAGATTTAAATATCTAGGTATGTGGATAACAATGGATGGAATATGTCATTCTTAAATAGAATGTAAAATAGGCCAAGCCAAAGAAGCCTTCCAGAAAGTGAAAAGCATCTTAAGAAGTCATCACTTACAATCAGAGAAAGAGTATTGCAGTATTACATGGAACTAGTTGTACTCCAAGTATATAAAGCTTGGACTTCTGTAAATACATAAGATGCTGACAGCTACAAAAATGAGAAGAATGTTCATAATATCATGAACAGAGAAGAAATGCATAGATCTAGCAAGTTACAAGTTATGATAAGAAATTACTTATACAGTCGACTCCGCTTAATCGCCCTTCCTTGGGATCATGGAAAAAGTAGGCAATTAAGCGAAGAAGGTAATTTCGGCCATATTTTTGGTAATGGGGTTAAATTTCTTTGATATGGTGGTTTGATGTCATGCATTGAAGCCTTCTCATCACCAGACTCGAGTTTGACAGTGTTGTAGAGCCCAAAATGTTTGATCTCCGCGGTCTCTCTCATTGGCCACCTCGCAGTAGCCCAGCAGACAATAAGGAGTAGGATGACATGGTCGGGATTGACCGTTCATCCACATGACACGTTCTCTGATCAAGCCAAAATCCATCAGACAGACACAAATAGATGTTTACATTCTCCGCCTATATGGCTTTCGGTGCATTAGCATTATCGGACGGGCGATGGCAGTGATGTGTAGTGTGGGATGAAAGGGGAGGGGGAGGTGAGGAGGAAAGGCCTATCACATCTATTTCTTCAGTATGGCAGCTGTCACTCAGTCAACCCATCTGCCATCCATCGTGCAGTTAAATCATCTGTGTACATATTTGTTTGTCAACTGTAATCCTTCAACTGCTGATCTTTGAATTCATGGGCGCTGAACAGCGGTCGTTTATCAGGAGTGAGAGGCGATTATCCAGTGACTTTTTTCGGTTTTCTGGGAAATGAGACGATTAAGCAAAAAAAAAAGGCGATTAAGCAGAGTCAACTGTAATAGGTACCACAAAGTAAAATTTCAGCTTGAAAAAGACACATAAACATCTCATTTTGCAGACATCCCTAAAGAAAGAAAAAGGCACACAGTTTCATAATAATCCATCTACAAAGTAAGCAATGAATTTTTTAAATATTCCACGACATAGAACTTCTGTGTGTTATGTGCAGTTTGGCCGATACTCATCAATTAATTTCTTCAAAATGACTTTTTAGCAGTAATATTACTCCCTAGCATGGCACCTACATGATTTTCCCTTATGGCACATTGCTTTTTGAATTAATAGAAGGCTAGTGTCGGGTATGATGTGAAACAGTTAACAAGATCAGGTAAAAACCTGAAATTTCCCCAAAATGAGAGAATCTGAAGCAAATTGATCAGAAATCTGATTTAGGACATCTAATATTCCGGTATGCAGCTGAAAATTTCTGAAAGGTTGGCATGATCATAGAGATAGCTATATTTTTAAACCTTATCTGTGGCCCTCAAAAATGCAAGTATGAATAATATTGTCCCAGTGCAAACAGTGCACCAGTTAAAAAAAAAAAAAAAAGAGGGAAATGGAATGGGGATATCCATGTTATTTGAAAAATGTCCAAAAAATCATCATGACTCATGGAAGAAATGAGTACCATATGAAAACTAATTCAGAAGCTCTTTAAGCTGGAATGAACATTACAGTCAGATCATCTTTGACATTGACACTGTTCCTAACCAGTGTTTTCTCCAGACGGTGTGATTTCTCCCTTAAATTTCAAAATTCCTTTTAAAAAAATATGTGACAAGAAAAGAAAAAGTGATAGAGGAAGAAAAATGAGCTGCAGCCATAGCAGTTTTCCCTCCCCTTGCCTGTTGGTGGTCTGGTATATGGAATTAGCCCAGATGCATGATGAACATTGTGTTAATCAAAGGTGATGACAGTGTATGCTGATTCCTGATAACATGCAGTGTATAACCAGTCAAGGTCGTCAAAAATGTCACCTAGAAACAATGCCATCTGACATTTCTTAAGTGCATTGCTTTTGACGCTCTGTAAATGGATAACGCAAAATTTAATCTGCAGTGTTTGGGTGAGTCCCTTCAGTTTCATGTTAACAAGAGTTCAATTTTAAATACATGTATATGTATGAAGAGATGGTGCTCAAAAGGAGAGAATAAAAATGCAATCCACAAATGTAATTCACTTATTATGAATGGCGCCATTTTTTATCATAAGCTGTCAAACAGATTTGGAACAAGATGCTTGTAGAGAGTTAGAAGTGAAAGGTAAAACGTGAACTGATATAAATCTGTGACCATTGCATACTGCTGACTGATTTGGCTTTATTTTGTATCCCCTAGAGGAGGGGGCTCTATTTGGAGACTACCACTGTGTAAATTGCTCTCATCTGAAAATGGAAGTTGATGATGTGAGAATGGTTCCATAATTGAAAACTGAACCTTAACATCTGTATAGTTGTGCTCACACATAAGATGGCCAAATTATTTCGAATTTCAAGATATCTGAGAGCCAGAGTAGTCAAACCATAAATCATCAACACTGCAGGGATGGATTATGGATAGGAACACATTTTCTTTTGCTTTGGCGAATTGCAAGTTGCCTGGATTGGCTACATCTTTGTATGCATTGGTTAAATATGCTCCCAACACATGGTCAAGTCACTGCTGTTTAGATTTCTACCTTTGGACGGATATAGGATACCAGTTGTGCCATACAGTTCCATGTAGATTTTAGGCCTTTCATTAGCAGAATTCTGATGATTTGTGAGCCTGTGAACCATAATATATTTACCTTCAATTAACTGGAATGGATCATTCCAAGCAAATGTCACCCAAAACCAGGACAGTAATTATTTTCCTGCTACAGTTTGGTCCAGAAAATACATGATCATTTTTATTTTCTCAAGAGCAGTTCTGAGGGGTCTCCATAAGTGCATTAATGCAGACTACTGATGCAAACATACCAACCCAGTAGGCGTAAACCCCTTCAAAAGAAACAAAACTGGGTTTTGGCGGTGGGGGTCTAAATCAAGTGTGGATCTAAAAGCATTACTGTTGAGCCAGAAGTAGAAGAAAACAAGAACCAAGGCAGTTTTATTTAATTTATATCACATGAATGTTTATCTGAGAATCAGAATATAATCACTGTCAACACAAATGGTGAAATAATAGCACACTGGTTGCTCTGTATTACTTTGTACTATATATATAGTTCAGGGAATTGATGTTCTATCCTTATGTTCATTTGTAGATATAAAATAAGCAGTCAGATTGACCGAGCAGTTTTATCTAAGGGTTGAAGAATGCCGTCATTTAGTCATTAAGTGATATACCATTTGTTTTAGGATCAAGTTTGGTCTTCTATATTAAGAAATAAATGCTGCAACTTATCCTGCCTGTCCATCCCTCCTCCTTTGTTTTCCCCAAGAATCCAGTTTTATGGACAGTCTTACAGCAATAGCACTGTCATTTTAAAAAAAGAATAAAAGTGGTCACCCTTCTTAGCCAGCCAAGAGAGCAAAACATAGTATGAGACACTGAATAACCTCTCCCCCCAACACCAGGTGCAGTGCCAGCATGTCCAAACATCGCAGGACTTTTTCTTTTCGAACTCTATTGCCTTTACAAGTCATTTGATAGCTTGATACTTGCTCTCAATATCCTTTGTCATCATAATCAGTGTCTTCATATCTTGAAGTTGCAGTCGGGTACCTTCCACTTTACTGCAGTTTATTCCTAGTTGCGGAAGTTTTTTCTCGACTTTCTTTTCTTTGCTTCTGAAGCTAGATGTCTGTGGGGCCCTTTTTTTCTTTTTATCAACCAGTAGCCGTACTTGATGATTGCTCAATTTTTTTTTTCGTTCCATATATGCATGTGGACGGAAGCTATGACTGGAGCATCTGCTACTCACAACAGTCACCCATACCACCAATATTATTAAGTTTGCTTTATACGATAAGACATAATATGTTGTATGTGTTCTGTAATTTTTATTTATTTCACCTGTCTGTGGTAGGCATATGTAGACAAGAAGAAAACTTCATTAGAACGTGTTAGCCCCTACCAGCCTGATCTACCAGTTTATATCGACTGTGGATAATATTCTCGACTGTAGTTTGTTGATGCGCAAAATGGACATCTTCATTATTGTGCATGACAGTAAAAAATATGTCTTTGTTCTGAGTCCACTAGTCACAATTAGAGCACTGTGAATAATGAGCAGTCTGTGCGCGGTGGAAGTCAGTATTGTGCAACCAGTATTTTTCCACACATTTTTTTTCCTACGTCTCCACCACATTGGCCGTGCTACATAAACTCCCTTCTTTTATGTAAAGAACATATTTGGACTTTGGCTTTTGGTGTGTGTTTGGAAAAAGCACACATGATTGCTTGTCAAGTTTCATCACTTTCTGACCAAAGGAACCGCTGTGTAGAGGTCAGTTTTAATTTTAAAAAAAAACAGTGGTGAACAAGGAAATGCATGTAGAACAGGGAGGGAGGCTCATCCTTGTGGGAACCGCCAAAGACATTTTTTATTGTATCTCATAAGTAAAACTGCAAATGAAGAACTTTGTCAACAGGGCTACCAAACTAGACAATTAAGTAAGGAGAACAGGAGAAAGACTTAATGAAGTGACCTGGTTTCAAGTGCACTGCTTATTTCTCTACTGTGATTTGCAGTATTGTAAAGTATTAAATTTGTTTCTTTTTAGACATCTCAGCAATCCCAAGGCCACGCTGGAGGCCATGCTGAAACCAAAAATCACATCGTTGCCTGGCCACATCCAGTCCATATTTGTTCAGAATATTTTGAAACTATATGGCAAGATCTTGAAGGCTGCAGAGGCAAAAGAAGATGAGGGACTGAAAAAGGAGGTTCATGCATTGCTACAGGAAAAACTGCCAGTGTTTGTCCAGAGTGGCGATTTAGAAGTCCAGGAAAGGGTACGTTGTTGTTGTAGTGATTTAAAAATCCAGGAAAGATAAGGCTTATATTGGCAAGCTGATCATATTATGAAAGTAAAATTTTATATTACTAGCCTTTTTCATATTTTGACATTGCTGTGGTTTCAGCAGCATTCATTTCTGACCCATTGACCAAATGCTGTTTGCAGCATTGTCACTGACAGATCATGACAAGATTTTTGGGTGTGGAGAAAATTTAACTCATGAAGGATTAATACATTTAAAATAATGAGTGGATAGAGCCGATATATTTTCCTTGACATCGAAAGACTTCAAATTTTTTAAAAAGTAATATTGGATGAGGAATTAAAGATTCTTTCATCTGTGATGATTTGGAATATGGAACAGCAGTATTGTCTTTGGATGAGCTAAAGTGAAGTTTAATCTGTATTTTTCATCATTCTCATATTCCCTACTCTACTCCCTCAGGCTTGCAGCATCTTGCAGATTGTCAAGTACATAGTGAAACTGGAGGAGAAAGGCGCAACAGTGGCAGATGAGGTGGAAAATTTATATATTGGGGAGCTTAATCCTGTGGCACCCAAGGCTCAGCGCAAGGTCCCAGTGCCAGAAGGGTAAGGATATTCACTTGCGGCCTGAATATATTATTGGCACAACTTTTGAAATTGTTCAAAATTAAGATGAATATTTTGCACATCAGAGATAATTTTCTATACTTCTTCAGTGATTTAAAAGAAAAAGCATTAGAGTCACCCAGCCGCTTACCGGCCGTTGCCGAATACCCGCCAACTGTCATTTGATCTCGTTTTATGCGATAACCACGTTGATTAGATGCTCTTTGTTTGGACATGCGCATTTTTTGTTTATCCTTCCGAAATCCGCCATCGAGAAAGTGCCCGTTCAAGCCCAGAATAGCCGTTTTCAGCCCAAAACCCTAGACAAGTTAAGTCAGTCCGCCATTTGCAGTCACTAGCAATAACCTAGATCGTGTTAGCCAATAAGCTTTTAACATTACATTGACAGCTAGCCAATAATGTTTCTGCATTGTGTAGCATTTGCCCCACTTAGGTTGTGAGAGTGAAAACGGACTTTCGCAGCTATTAGGAGGGGTGGCCGGTAATGGGGAAACGTTTTTGGCCGTTGTTGTCCTTTACCGGCCAGAGAAAAATATTCACTCACTGTCATATTATATTCTAGTCTGTGTCAATGTATTTAATGAAAGTTGCTGATTATTACTGAAATTTGAAGTTTCAGAATTAAAAATCTCAAGACATTGAAAAATAAACAATACATTAGCAAATCATTAGAGCATCACACCCCCCCCCCTTCCCCTACCTGTGGAGATGGAGGTGGGCACATCTGTAATCAATTAAACAAGAACACATTACTTTGTTATTAAATTAATTACTATTACATTTGAAGGTCAAAATATTATTTCTCAATACAATTTAGCCACAAAAGACGATAATCAAGCACAGTAGCACATTTTAAGATGTTCAGGTGGAGTGGCCGGTATGGGGAAAGCAGTTGGCTGGTATGGGGCAAAGGGGTGACAGGCCGGCCAATAAAGGGCAAAAGTGGTGCCAAATAAATTTCCTCTTTAGCCACTCTTATTTCAAGCTGCAATATTCTAAAGTAGTAATCACCTGTTACCGGCCACACATGACATTTATTTTACAATATCTTTAGCGACAACACGTCCTATTTACCGCAGATAGTTACATTTTTTCACCCGCTTCCGGAAACAAGCCTTAAGCGGCTGGGTGACTCTATATATTCTTAATCTTTGTTAACATTTATACTGAAAACATAGTATGAAAAACCTATTAATATTAATACTTGATCCAATCCGTTACATCATTGATATTTTTAGACCCAATATTTAAGATGGCAGCTTCTATGAACGATATTGCATGGCTTTTAAACTTCAGTCCATCCAATTCAGATACTTTTTAGGAAATTGCATTTTACTTTTCTGTTCAATATATTGATATTTGTAAATTTTTTCATCCGGGGGGGGGGCACCTGAGGGCCATTTTCTAAATGCTTGTTGCCACATGATTTTAACCTTGATTTTTTGACTCAGCAGGTTCAAATTAGTGGAAAACAGTCAAAATTTTTTGACAATTTATTATGGTTGCTATGGAAACAGCTGCCATCTTGAATTTTCTACTTAGAAAATGGTCAGCTTCAAAAGGAAACTCCTCCTCCATATGAAATGCAATCCAACTGAAATTCTACACATGCATTCTTATACACAATGTCTACAAAGTAACAGAGAGTTATTTTTGATAAAATGACAAAAAATGATTTTATGAATTTTCAAAAGTGGTATGTATCAGAATAGCAATTTTCCCCCATTTTTGGCCTCCGCCAACATATTTCCTGAAAAATAAAAAAAAAGTCCACATGTCTCTCTATTACTTTTTTTGTACACCTATAAACTGCTTATATACCAAATTTCGCAAAGATTGGTTTGTAAATTATGATGGAGTTTCAAATTATGTGTTGAAAAGTATAGTTTTGAGAAAAATGCGTTTGAAAATTTCACACACAAAAAACGTCTGAAAAACTGTACTTACATCAATACATGCCCGGCTGATAGGCTGGGCCACCTTCTTCAGCCTCCTTTTCCTGTCGGATTTATGATAATCACAACAATTCAGGATCACAAAGAAAAATTAGGCTGCTGATTTCTTGGCCACCTCCTTCCTGTCAGGTATTCACGTGCTAACCTGCATGCTGCTGTTCACATACAAACAGAAACGAGGCCATCCGAACCGAAGAAATCCAATCAGACAACTAGGTCACGCTTGCCAGAAACAAACGAGCGAATGAAACATCAGCATGATTTGTTCCGATTGAAAACTAGGCCGTGACCTAGCTAGTTTTAGCGATGTAAATAAGGCCTGACATAATTTATGCCTCGCTTTCGGGAGATGCCGTCGTTCCGACATTTTCATTGGCCAGCCGATGAGAGGTTGACCCTGTAGAGGAGAAAATTTCCTTTCCAGCGGCATGAACAAGATAGGTCTAATTTTATTGCGTATAGACAAAATATGAGATCAAAAACAGACAATTTCAGCATAAATTCACATAATCAGACAAAAAAAACCTTGGGGNGGGGGGGGGGGGGGGAGACCCTAATGTAATGCATTTTTGAGAGGTATAATGGATTCTTTCACATGTGACCATCAATGCTTTAGATTCACAAGATGTCAAAGTGTCTAAAAATAGCAATAACCCAATTTCAGTATCTTGAACCCAAATTGACGATTTCAGGGGGGTGTGGCCCCCCCCCCCNCCCCCCCGTTACTATTGAGGTCACACTGTACTACATATTGGTAAACACAAAAATTCAGGTCAATTAAATAGCAAATATTCAGTTTTAAAGTGACACCAGAGAAATTGATTGCTCAAGCTCTTTACAACAGTCAAGAATGTGTCATTCATAAGTGCACAGGAGACCAGTTAGGGCCGCTTCTATGATGACCGGATGATCAGAATGCCACTTACCTTTCGTGAAATTTTTACACAAGCATGAGAGGCTCAAATACCACTACTGAAATGTTATTTTTCTCATCCCAAAGCCTTGACTTGGACAGATGGATTAATGATGAACCAGAAGAGAGTTCGGATGAGGAAGTCACATCTAACTCATTCTTCTTGACTGGAGATGATCAGCACAGGTTTGTATATCCACTTTCAAAATTATCAGGCCAAGCAAACTATAGTCATTGTGCTGGCGTGCTGTAAACTAGCCAATATTGAAATTTTTATATTAAAGTGCATTCAGTGACATGCGTTTTCACAATTTCTTAAATATCGCCTGCTTGCCTTGATCATTCACAGCCAGATGTTACATAGCATTTTTGGTCACTTTACCCTTGAAGAAAATTATTTATTAACTTGTGGAAAGAAACAAACAAAACCTTCATAAACATGTGTGAAAAACACAGAAAACATGGTGCACAAAAGACCACAGCTTTCACCTTTTTCCACAGAAATAGTCGCTTTACATCAGATTTCCTTAAACATAGACATGCACGTCAAAAATTATTTTGTTTTCCAGTAATTTTTCCCTCGTAAAATTATCTATGGTGCATACCAAAATAATGTGGCCGAGAAAAAGCATTGTTCTGCTACCGCATGCACATGTAATATGAGGCAATTAAAAACAGCTGGTGTGACTGGGATATGCCCATGTGTCTAGAGTTGTTCCCCTTCCCCGTACAGCAGCAAAAATGATGATGTCACTGAAGTTATAGTAACTACACTCTACAGAGATGCCTATCCTCCCACATTTTGCGGGAATTTCCCACAGACTGACATTTCTCCTGCATTCCTGCATGGCACTAAAAATTACCCCTAATGGCTGCCGAATAACAAACTGATACCATCAACAAGTTTGTCCAGTATGATTAGCAAACTTTGCTTCATGCTCTTTTCAAAAGTATAGAGCCACTCCGGAAATCAGTCTTTATTGATAAAGGGAAGGCACTCTGAATTGTTTGAAAGTGACAGGATGTCTGCTAGCTGTGGTTCAAATGTGTCGGCCTATTGTGATAAATTTAAAATGATTGTAATGTTGTTTTCAGATCCACAGAGCTTTTAGGTTAGCCTGTTTTATCCAAAATCTTACTGATTTTGAAAAGTGTCAGTTATCAGAACTTAGAAGGCAGAAAGCCAAGATGTTAGTAGACTAGAATCACCGAAACAGTGCTCGTCACCTACCAGTGCTCGTCACCTAGATCTAAGCCAGATTTCGGTTTGTAACAAGATTAAAACTCACAGCAAACAAATTTTGTTTACACCGTTAAACAACCGTTCCAGTTGGCCGCCATTTTACGCATAACGTCCCTCCAAAAGTCACGTTATATCGTTGCAGACAATATTTTTATCGTGACGAGCATAGCTACTCACGGCAATTCACCAGCTTCGAAGGAAAAAAAACAAAAATCATGGGTAAATTTATATCTAAACTTGTGTAAACACATACTGTATGCTTAAAACTATGGGTATTATTGCATAAATCTGTTTAGCAGAGAATGGAAAAATATTTCAAACACCCGCATCACTTTTTCAGCCCGAGTCATTCCATATTATTTATGTTGAGTAACTTAGAAAGTGAAAGAAAGGAGGTGTTCATTGTTGGGAATCCACTGAAATCAACGTAAAGGAAAAAGGTGGATGAAGTTGGACTGTCATTACTTTCCACCAACAGATTCTACCAGAAATACATGACTGGGTGCAATCTATATATGAGCATTGCTAGAACTTTATTGATTGAGCAGCTGTTGAGGGAAATTTGTGCTTGAGAACTAAGATGAGTGAGGCTAAATTTCTCTAAAAAATGAGTGAAGTGTGGGATGGGTGGGGTTTAAAACAATTTTATTTTTTGAAACAAGTTAAATTTATTGAAAACCAAGCCCACACCACTGCTGTGCATGGTCAATTTTTATACAGTGACAAATGACAGAACTGATGCAAATTAATAATCTCAATCAGTGAATCATTCATCTCTCAAAACATACATACCAGAAAATTCAATCCAAGGTCTATTTGCATAATTATTTAACCCATATCCAGGACAAACAAATCATAATACACCATATCAGTCAGTCAGCCAGCCATCCAATCATTATGTCCCCAAAAAAAAAAATAATAAGAACGGTAAAAAATAGCACATACCACTAAGAAAAGACAAACAGCTAAATGACATGTGACATTTTTTTAGATCCAGATAAAAAAAGAAGTCAGAAAAAACATGACTCTCATCTCATGGAACAAGCGGTGAGGGAAGGAGAAGCAGGGAAGTCTGTGTCAGAGGTGGCCAGGAAATATGGTGTCCCTCGATTGACCCTCCAAGATCAACCCGTGGAAAATATCGTAGACACAACACAGAACTTGGTCCTGATCGCTGCATAGATAAAGAAACTGAAGAGGCCTTGGTAGGCTGTTTGAAATATATGTCAGCAAGAGAATTTCCACTTACTAGGAAGATGCTGAAATCACTGGCATGTGGTGGATAAGGGGCCATCTGATAAATGGGTCAAGGCTTTTCTTAAGAGAAATTCTGAGCTGAGTTTGCGGACACCTCATCCGCTGGTGTCCAGCAGCAGCAACTGGATTTTTATTTTCAGCTACTAAAATCAGCCTTTGAAAAAATTTCATCCGATCCAACCAGGATTTTCAACATGGATGAAACAGAATTTAGAGGAAAAGTCAGCGGGTCAGGAGCTAAAGTAATTTCCAAGAATGGTGTTCACCAGGTATTCAAGGTTGATCTAAAAGTAAGTGGCCATTTCTGCCACCGGACAAACCCTGCCTCCACTTATACGATTTTCAAGCAACCTGCTACGAGTGAGACTCCTACGCTGATGGTCTGCCGAGCCTATGGAGATTTAGCACTATGAAATTAGGATTTATCAGTGCAGAGTTGTTTTTTCTCTGGTTTGTAGAGTGTTGTATGCCAAACATAGGAAGCAAACGCTCCTGTCTTCTGATATTGACAACCTCAGCAAGAAACAGCATAGATCTGCTATTTTTACCAGCGAAATCGTCGCACATCCTGCAGCATCTGAATGTTGGATATTTTCACGTGTTAAAAGAGAAGGTTGCAGAAATTACATCTTCTTTAGGATATACCGGGGCTTCCCATCTCC
This sequence comes from Ellobium chinense, assembly GCA_033807755.1. Classification (NCBI taxonomy): domain Eukaryota; kingdom Metazoa; phylum Mollusca; class Gastropoda; order Ellobiida; family Ellobiidae; genus Ellobium; species Ellobium chinense. The sequence continues at coordinate 510,266 of JAWQUT010000184.1, read as the reverse complement.
CACGGCACTTATTTACAAAGGTTTTTCAAATTTAAAAGTCCTCATATATTCTTCATCTTCATCTGAGACTCCCTGTTCCTCCATCAATGTGACCATTAACAACATTTCTGCTTGAATTTCCTAGACTAGTAAGGAAACAAAACTTGCTCAATGTTCACAATTCTTAAGGGCTTATATTTCCCTGTTATCCTCTGTTCTTTCAATGCTTTTCACTGCATTGCATGAACACATCCAAAATCAACTCAACTGTCTAATTTTCCTAACCTTTATCTCACTTGCATCTGGAACTGGAGATAAATGCGCAGAAAAGACTAAAACAGTCTTGCATTTCAAACAATGACTGCTCCCCTCATAAAAAATCAATAAACCATTGCCGTAGGTCTAATGGCCTGATCGCAGGCGTGGTAGGTTTAGAGGGTTAACAAAAATCGTCATGATTTTCTTCTCAGTGCACAAAAATAGTTGAAATTTGGCAAGGGAATGTATACAGTGAAACCTCGCTATACCGCCACCCGTTATACCGCCATTCCCGCATACCGCCAGCTTTTCGCCGTGGAACGGATCTGACACCTATACAAAGTCACTAAAAATCTCGTTATACCGCCATCCGCCAACAGTTTAACTCTTACATTCATAACTTGAGTATAGTAAATATTGCTCGTTATAGCGCCAACGTAAATTTAATCCCCACTCCCCATCCCCACCTCTACCTAAATCCAGCTAACAGACAGAACATCACTTGGCGCCACAGTCTGTGCTTGTTACTCAAACACCAATCCTACTACACACTCTTCGCTTTTTGGAAGCGAAGTCCTGATAGGCCTACTGGGGCATGCAGTGGGAAAGGCGGGTCACAGTTCAATCTCCTCTCGCTCAATAGGCCTAGAGAGTTTGCGAACGAACGTAAGCGCGCGCGAGGTGATGCTTCAACTGGTTCGCACCGGTCGCGGGGTACGATGCAAACAGCACACATTGATCTATGACTTAGGCCTAGCGCTCGTGTGATTCTCCGACCTGGATGTGTAATGTGTAGTAGTCAACTTCTTTTCTTATCATTCTCCAACTTGACACAGACGCTTCCAATCCTTAGTTCTTGCTTGTTTTTAATTTTAACGCTAGTGTTTTAAAGGGAGATAACTGCATTATTTTAGACATGGTAGCCAGTCCAATGTTGGTAAATTACGTATTTCCCTTGTTCTACATGGTATTTTCGTTGTACCGCCATTCTCGTTATACCGCCATGTTTCTGTTTGCCCCTTACTTGGCGGTATAACGAGGTTTCACTGTATTTAAGATCTTCAAACCCTGCTTGTTTTTAAAAGCTTCTGAACAGGCAGTTTCATGTTCCGCCAGGTGACGAGCACTGTCCTACTTTTGTAACCTGAGCCACCTCTTTGGTGGGTCTATGAAACATCGTTTTTTGGCGTATTATCTCAAAGAATTAAAAAAAAATTGGTCTTGAATCGATGAAAGATGGTTCATACTACTAAAAAATCAAGGGAACAGCCAGCTGCTTAAACGGGACAGAAATAAGAATATCAGAATATCGTCAGTGAAAGTCTCTAACCTCGTAAGTCCGCGATTTTTCAAAAATCACTTTTGGCCTATTAATAACATTACAAGGGGCCCACGACCTTGTCTAAAAAAAACATGCCCTACTATTCTTTAGGTATCTAGAATACGATCTATGTAAAAAAAAGACAGTTTAATACCCAGTAGCCTAAAAACAATTAGTTTTTTGTCTCTCCTGAAAAATTTGCTCTGGTGGACTTACAAGGTTAGAAACTTTCACCGACGATATGTAAAAACGTGACGAGCACCGTCCTACCCAGTCTAGTCTAGAGAATTTATCCTGGAAGTGCCGGTAACCGCCGTCTTGTTATTTACCGCGATTTCGCGATCAGATTTGCTTACAGAATCATACCAGACTTTCAGATTTTAAGTAAAGACCATTTTCACGTCAGTTCAGCTTTGTTTTGAGTGGCAGAAGTCCACCACCGCCTTGAAATAGTTATCAGTTGTTGTCTATGTCGATATTTCACAAAAATTGGGGTCCTGCCGATTACCGCCGCTCTACTTCCGGATCAATATGCACGACGATGTTGCCACCGGTAAAGATTTTTCCTGTAAGGCAGGGTACAATGGCTTTATGAAATGCCATTTTCTTAGGAAGAAATCGCTCGTAAATTACTGGAAAACAAACTATGAAATTTTGGATCAATGCATAAAATGCTTGGCTTTATTCCGTTTGATTGTAAACTGATAGAATTTTTTAAAATTTCATACCGTGAATAGGGAAATGGGAAAAAAATAACATCTCGCTATTGGGGAAAAGCACATGGCCAGAGTGGCAACACAGACATGCGGCCCACTGCTTTAGCGATGTTAGACCTTAATTTTTCCCCCTTAAAGAAACTCATTTCCTTGAGAAACGTTACAAGACAGATGTCGTATAACTTTACTGAAAATCAGATTAGGCTCTCTATTTTTCAATTTACACAGTATGTTTATAAATTATTGCATTTTTCATTTCACAAAACAATAAACTGTCACGGTTGTTGCATCGCCACTTTCAGTGGGCAAGAATGCGCAATGTGGTCTTGGTAAATTGATCATACAAACCTCTAAATCATTTCTTTTTCCACCATTCTAAATTATTTTGTTGGAGAAATAAATGAAACACCGTCTGCTGTCATAATCCAAAGGAAATCACTATAAATTTCGAGAGAAACTTGTTGCAAACGAATGATGGCGATTACTGGCACGAGCCGGTTACTGTGTGGTCAGTTCGACATATGATGAGGCCAAGTAAGAGTTAACATCAGAACCCATTTTCTGTTCCCAAGACCTGCGGAATGGACTTTTTGTCACACATTGCCAGCATTAAAAATTGTACAATATCAGGACATGGCATTAAGTTCAGTGGCAGGCCAAAATCTAGACTAGTTTTAATTTTCTTCAGCCCTCATTTTTAATGCCTAAATTCGGAAAAAGAAAAGCATTCCTCATTCTGTTATTATTCATTTAGGTGAAGTAAACTTTTTTAATGATAGGAGGTGGAAGGTGTGCTTCAAGTTTTCTACCTGTCACATGTAGTGTTCGTGAAAATTCCCTCATTGGTCAAGAAATTCCCTCATTTTAGAGGGAAAATTCCCTCATTGGCACGCCCAGAGGTACGCATTTCTGCCTCTATATGACAATGTATTATTCAGCTTTCAATTAAGGTTTTGGTCATCCAAATTCAAAAGTAAAATATGACCTTGAAAGCCAGGTAAACGGATGTAAATCTTCCGGTTTTGGCCGGATTTTCCGGCCAACAGGCCTTTCCCGGCTCGGCCGGCCGGCCAGCCGGTCGGCCGGTCGCACCGAGAAAGCAGTCGAGCGCCGGAAATAATGATTATTTTTCTCGCTTGATTGCGAACGTTTTTAACTACGAAGTTACCGTTTAGAACTGGCCGGAAATAGACGTTATCCGGAAATCCGATTGCGGGAGGTAACTCCTGAAAGTTAACACTTAAAGGAGTTATGTCCCCTTTCCTGGACCCACTCGACAATACCCCGAGTTGTACACAATGTGAGGAAAGCGTGTTGCAGAAAGGGTACCTAGCGCATAGACAGACTGGTGAACGTGACATACGGACCTGTTTATACAATTTTACACGCCATTAACTTATTGACCGCTCAGCCTATTCGCATAACTTTTAGCAAGCTCAGTCATTTCCATTGATATCAGTAACAGTAGGCCTACATTCCAATACATAAAACACTGTAGGCCTACAGCTCGATGCATAAACTTAATCACATTCTACATCAAAATTAGGCCCAACATTTGTGCAGAGTGCAGATCTGTATTGATATTTAAAATACGTGAGAAATTTGAAAAGTAAAATTGTATCAAACGAAGGCCAAAAAGGGTGTATTCTGCGATACTAGACTAAGTCTAGCACAAAATATGGTCGTTCGATGCATGTGTTTGTTGTTTGTTTTTTTGGTGTGGGAAGGGGGAACGATGGAGGCATGAAGGAATATGGAAAATATAGAACCTTATAACCCTTTCCACAAAGACACTTTTTTTCTCTTATTCAGTATGAATCAAATCATAAATAACGGTAACGGCGTGTCTGTTGTGTTGGGAGGAACACCCAGTAAACAATCTGACACACCATAAAATGTTTAATCACAGATTAAGAGTTATCGTAAACTCTTGAAAAGCCTAATCCTCAAAAAAAAAGTTAAATCGTTACACACCGTACTTTTCCAATCATTGAAACTTGTAAATGGCAATATTCTGACCCACCGATAAAATGTTTAATCATAGATTAAGAGTTATAGTAAACTCTTAAAATGCCTAATCCTCGAACAAAAATTAAATCGCTACACACCGTACTTTTCAAAATCACTGAAGTTGTAAATGGCAATATTCTGACCCACCGATAAAATGTTTAATCATAGATTGAGTTATCGTAAACTCTTGAAATGCCTAATCCTCGAACAAAAATTAAATCGCTACACACCGTACTTTTCAAAATCACTGAAGCTTGTAAATGGCAATATTCTGACACACCGATTAAATGTTTAATCATAGATTAAGAGTTATCGTAAACTCTTGAAA
>JAWQUT010000184.1:441641-505455 GCA_033807755.1 Ellobium chinense | reverse complement strand
TAGACACTAGTCCTTTCATCGTCGTCTATCAAGCGCACAGAGAACTCTTTTAAGATCGCCATTTTAAGGCTAAGCATCAAACTTGTTCGATGTTATCACTGGAAGACCAGGAACATAAAAAATATTCAGATTGATGCAGTCTAATCATACATACCAGTTCTGAGACACACAAAACACAATGACAACATTCAGCAGAAAACAAACAAAACCCAAAAGGCAGGGATGATGAAGATGGAAATGAGAATGTATTCAAGTTTCGAAACAGGGATTTTGGTCAGCTGGGACTGTGATTACACCGGACCCTTCATACGAATTTCACGTCAAAAACCAAACTATTTTCTCTCAGTACAAAGAAAACAGATTCGGTATACTATACATTATTGTTAAGAGCAGTACGGGAAGACATGCCGGTATCGCAGACTCGGCCAACTTTATCACAGTAAACAGCGGTCCAAGTTCAAAACGCTCGACGTAGAGTCGACAAAGAACGATTCAGTAAACAAAAATGGCCGACTTCTAAAGGGCATGGGCTCGGAAAAGAGGGCATAACTCTAAAGGAGTCAAATTTTCAGGTGTATTATTTCCCTTGAGCGATTTCCGAAGTACGCCATATGCTTGCTTGTTGCCAGGCTGGACGATTGGACTAATGTTGGCCTGTGTTTGGCATATATACATGTAGATCTAGTCTAGTATGCTGGAATGATCATTGTAACATACAGACTAACTTGATTTGCCCTGGCAAGATTTCAAATTGATTTGGCTGCTTTGTGGTCGTCACCCTGGTACACTGATGCAAACTTATGAAGGCCCCAGACTGTCGCTGTTAAAGTAGCGTGGCTTTGCACAAGGCCTTAGGCTTGTCAGTAGATCAAGTGACGTCTTTTCAAGAGATTTGGATTTAGTTGACTGCTGCCACCAGAATGAAAAGTGCGAAGAAACAAAAAAAGCCAGCTGTGCCCAAACTTAAAGAATCTGTGCATACTGTGTCAAAAGCCCTTAAACTGTCCCTGCTTCCTTCCCACTACAATTACTACAAAAGTGTGCCTACCAAGAACATGTATCACAGGACCCCCCTGCAAAAAGGAAGGCCAGCTTTGAAACAGTCCCTAAAGAGAAGCGGCCTTGTGTCCAAGACATAAGGGGTTTTTCTCCAAAAAGTAACTTATTTTTATTCAGGTCATTGTGGATGCCTTCATTATCAAAATACTCTCAAAGCAGTATTTCTTTCTCTCTTTATCATATTCTCTTATGTCCCCTTTCTTGCAGTTCAGTAATGTATTTAACAATTTAAGTGTTATACAAGATTTGTTACTATGAAACTTTATGCGGAACACTACTTCCGCATTTTGAACCTCAGGGGAAATTTTCCTGATTTTTTGCTCTTGGCCATTTACATCCCTGACCGTAAAGTATTCTGCATTTTTATTGCCTCAGCATGATTTTGTTTGTCACGGCTGCCGTTTACAGTAGAATTTAAAGATTCATACAGATGTGTTATCACCCAATGCAGAGTATTGGCTAGACAGCCTGTCCGTGCGGGTAGAATGTATTTGACATAAGCTTATGGCACGCAGCGGGTGTAAGAATTCGTACTTTGCATAACGTAACCTTGTAGGTTGTCTGGGACAGGCAGAGGCATTATATCATGTTGACATACATTTGAAAGACGATGCAACTTTCCTTTAAGAGTAAGTCCAGTTTTTTCAGATAAACACATTGGCACCTTGCTTTGTTTTTCTTTTTTTACGGGACTAGAAAAGTTCAGGTCACTTGCTCTTGATTTGCACAGCAACACCTTGAACTATATAGTAAATATTTTTGAATTTCACAATTTTACACACCTTTGCTGACCTCAAACTTATTGTAATGAACCTGCCAAACAGCAATTTCCCTGACAAGTTCCGTGAGGTGGCGATACACATTCAAACCATTATCAAAAGTGCAATCACTGTAACTTGACTGTATGATCCTGCTGTGAAGAAAATTGCACCCAGAGCACTTAGATGTTATGAACATGAGCCTTAAGAAACAGAGTCATAGAATTTTCATAAACTACCCTCTGAAATGCACATGTATATTTGGGTGTTAAAGCCACTACACTCAGACCCTGGCAGATCAAGCTGCCATGTACAGATATTAACAAGGATGCAAGAACAAGCCAGAAGATAGTCTGGGATATTGTCAATCTTGAAAGATTGAAAATATAGAAAGATGCATTTTAAAAGTGTTAGAGAACAAAATACACCTTCCTTTAAAATTGCTGAGACATACTTTTGAGATCAAACACACTCCCAGCATCAAGTTCCTTTACTTGGTCCTGTAGACTTTGGGGTTCAAGTTCCGAGCTACAAAAAAAAAAGAAGATTTCTAATAAAGGAGAGATCAGGTCTTTTTCCAGCAAGATGCAAATACCTTAGGTGAGCAGAACATTTTGTCTCTTAATTAGTCGATGCAGCACTTGCCCGCGCTTATGTGACGGTGGAAATCCATCACCATAATTGATGCACTATTTTGCACTTATAGCATGCAGTTTTACATGTCAAATCCAAAGAGAACTGCACCAGAGCAGCTCATCAAGTTCATTGCAAACTGATCTCAGAATACAGGTGGGTGTGCAACTCTGGTGCAGCTGTCTTAGGATTTGGCATGCGCGTCAAGTGCCATATGGTGCATTAGTTATGGATAGTATCCTTAACCCTATGAATAAGAAGAAGTGTCAGAAGAACATTTTACCTGGAATGTCAATGACCTAATGTTCACTGGTTTCAGAAACATTTTTTGTATGTGACTCATTCCCTCAAATCAGTGATGAAGTTGCACTCTGGGGGTAGTAAGTTATTATATCACTGAAAAGCCCTTTTAACGACCTGTAATTTGATACCAAAATCATTGTTGTCGTTCCACTGACAGCCGCAGTAAGCATGCTAGACTATGGGTAGTGCGGAAAATTAAGTTTTGAGAAACTGGGTGACAAAGATAAGAACAAAGATGTTAATGTTTATAAAACTAACCTTTTTCAACAAATTCTTGAAATAACGTCAAATTTAACATATTTAGACGTATAATACAACTATAATATTTATACGATAAGTAGGTCAGATATCAGGGTTAATGAGTATCGCAAAATATCAGTCTGAGACCATGAACCCCCATTTAGATAAATTGTCGAAATCTGTGCTCATCCACTGCGGCATATTACCAGTTTGAGAAAATTGGTCATGTGTAACGATATGAAGAAAACTTTTTTATTCCTAACTAAGTGAATGTCGAAAAATAGTTTCCTGTAAGGGCAAATCAAAAGAAGTGGCCTGGCAAAATGTGGTCATGATTGATTAATGCACACTGAGGATATTTGGGAAACTGACACCATCTGTTGCTGTATGCATTATAATAAGATGCATCACTCATTTGCAGAATGAGGCAATTTTCTTTTTATAGTGTGTTGGAGACAGCATCACTTAAGTGACACGGAGAGTGGTTATGAGGGAATTATTTTCTTGACCTGCCTTGTTGACATCACAGCAGATTACAGTCATGTCTCGTTAATCCGGATTCCAGGGTACCAGAAACCTCGCTTATCCGAACACATCATGTGAATTATGTCATTGACAATCTGGAAATTCATATTTCCATATTGAAATCTGAAAAATGGAAGGTGGCACTACCTAGTCTTGTCAAAGCATGGTGAGTCAGTACTGACTCCCTTAATGCCATCTCTCTGTCTTGTGGCTCCAAACAAACAAAGGGCTATAAGTTACAGGAGTAAACTATTTGATGCCAAAAATTTAAGAGATAATCAAAGCATTGTATTGCAACTTCAATGTTTTGTAGTACAAAATTAGATTCGCTTTCCCTTTCCGCGTTCAGTTTTTTCTTTGTACAAAGCAGTTCATTCATTCATTCATTCATTCATTCATTCATTCATTCATTCATTCATTCATTCATACATTTGTTCAATAAACTAAAGCATAATCAGAAAAGATTTTAATTGAAAATTGTCTGTTGGCTGCACTGGTCATTATGTGACTAAACAGCTCTTACTTTCTTCTTTACTTTGAAATGGTTTTGACCCAAGAGTCCAGAAACTTTGATAATCCAAGGGACCAAAAGGTTGGGATCAACGAGACATAATGGATTGCAGTAGATAATTCCCAGATGATGTTTATTTTTATAAGGTCCATGGGTGTTCCCAATTTCCATAAGCACAAACAGAAATTACTTGCACTGAAACTTTATACTAAGGGGCCAAGTATAAGGAAGATAATAGACTCCACCAACTTTCTGATCACTCGCTGAGATTCATTAGAGTGCTGTTAAAAACTATTTAAAAGTTAATTTGTGTATTGGCAGACTTAAGATGTGAGCACTTTACTGTAAAGTAAAGCCTGGTGTGCAGTGGATTATTTATGGGTTAGGCTTTTGGAATACAGTCACTTTTGTTTCATCATCTTGATGACATATGGAAAATAATTAACTTGGTCATATTATTATACTCAGTTTTACATTTCTTCAGCCGCTTTCATCCATTGAGGATTTCTCATTGCAGTAGAATTTGATTGAATATGGCATCAACACTACTGTACACCAGCAATTTGTGTACGTTTTAAAAATTAATGAACTTTTGTGCTGCAGTCTCTGATATTCAGCTGATAAATAAGAATGAAGATAAAGCTGAATTATATCTTTTCTTGTTCCACTGAAGATCAAATTATCTCAGTAGTTTTGTCAGCAAGATAGGTGTGGCGTCGTTGTACAATTCAGCAGCCTAAGACAAGTAGAACAAAGCACACTTTGAGGATACATAGGAGATTGGTTCATTAATGAGTGACGGAATCTAGAAATGGAATTTTGAACTGCGAAAGGAGGAGAAAACAATATACAATAAAAACACTCACAGAGTGAGTTGTGTGCATGTTTCTGTGGAATTTTTATTCACTTAACTGTAAATTCTAATATTGTGAGCAAATATGGAATATTGCCATTTGGCAAGAAAAAAAACCATGTCTGTACATTATAAAATTTTCAGTAAATGGAAAATTTTAGGTTGCAAGCTAAGTTTCAACATATTACCCGCCATAATTAAACAGAAAACTGCATTAGATTATGAGCAGAAGGGTATTTCTCTTCAGTTTCTTTGCTGCAACACATCATCCTACCATGCCATGTTAAAAGGGCTGTCATCCTACATCTAGACTTGCACAAAATGGACAAGAAATATGTCTTATTGATATACAGAATTTGTTTAAACTTAAAAATAAGAAAAGACCATAAAATTAACAGTGGAACATGTTTATGATGACCCCCTTTCCTTTATTGTATAAGCAGGTGGTTCCTATAGACAGGTCGATTTTTGGGATCAAGATGTAAATAAAACATTATTTTTTTAATTGTAAAGTGATCATACTTAGGCTTTATGACAAGTTGAAATCACAAGTTGTATTTTACATCAGAACCTTCTGGTTGGCCGAAAAAGCCTTGAACAAGGCTTAAAAAACTACAGATTAGCCAGTCTTTGGTCATCGTAAAAGTGATTTTTTCCTGTGTTTTATGTTTTGGACACAGGATAGGATGGTCGCATTCACATGAGAGAGGTGGTGTGAAGATTAATCATAATATAGAAAATACAAATGGTTGTCCCTGAAACCAGGTTGCTTCGACAGATGGTTATGATATACAAATGCAGATCACAACAGATTCAACAATGTGCATTTCGAATTTGTTGACATTTCTGCCAGATTGTAGCTATGCTACTTAAGCTGGAACAAAAGTTTGACGTCTGTGAATATAAACCAAATTGAGTAAGTGAAACACAATCCCCAGCTATATTTTGCTTTTGGCCTTTCAAGTTTTCACTTGTCTCATGCTTTCTTTACTCCGGAAAGTCCACGTTTATGCATTGCGCAATGATTCATGGCAGTAGTAATATGATTTATAAGTCTCATTTGTAGGCAGTGCCTGCTTGCACAATTTATTACTATCCCAGCAAGATAAGATCATTCAGTGACTTTCTCCGTCTCTTGAGGAATATTCTGTGCCAGGGTCATTTTATCAGCTCTGATCGTTAACTATTAAGTCATATTAACTTGTACTGATTTTAACCAGGTACCCATTTTATAGCCAGGTTGAGCGAGGAAGTTATGAATGAAATGCTCACTCAAGACATATATACAACTTGACTATGACTGAATTGAACCCAAGTCTTCAGATCCTGAGTCCAGTGCACTAGCTTTTAAAGTATTTTTCCACCATGACTCTTGTCTAGGAATATTAATATGTATCATTTGATGGATGCAGGTAATTAAAAGTGAAACACTTTGTGCAATATTTCATCATTACAGGTCTTCCTATCAATATGGGGACGACTCTAAGCCAACTTATGAACCAACAGAAGAAGAAATAGAAAAGGTAAGGGTCTTTAGATCATCATTTGTTCTTTGAGTATTTGCCTGACAAAAGACTCCAAATTTCCCAGAGACATTAGGATGTGAATTAATTCACAATTATTTTATAGACACACAAGTCGTTAAACCTGTTGTTTTTTTTTTTTAAACAAATTTAGAGGTAGATATGCATATCAATAATAATTGTTTGCTTTCCAGTTGTTTTTTCTCGAAGAATTATCTATAGTACCCACTGAACCAATTTCAGGAAGAGAGAACATAGTTCTGTTATCACATGCATGTATTTTATGATGCAGTGACTGGGATTTGCATCAGGAGATATTTGCTTTGCCCAAGCAGCAGAGGCTTGCAAAAGAAATGATGATGGAACCTAAGTTCCAGCAACTACAGATATCTTTACCTGACATTGTATTATTCAGCTTTCAATTAAGGTTCTGATTATCCACATTCAAAAATTAGCTTTGACCATGTAAGCCTCAGCATGATTTTATTTGACACATCTGCTGCTTACAGTGAAATTAAAAAATTCATACTGACGTGTTATCCATCCGCAGAGCACTGGAGGAACTGCTTGGCTATGCATATAGAATGTAACTGATTTAAGCCCATTGCCGCAAAAATACAGACTTTTAATATTATAACCTTGTGGGTTATCCAGGGCAGGCAGAGACACGATACCTTGTTGACAGACACTTGCAGGACTGTTTTGTTTGGAAAATGGCTATCATATGGATTAACATAGTCTCTAGGATGATTCAAACTTCCTTTAGTTTAAGGCCATCCTGATATTTTTATGGAAATGTTTATCGCTGCAGTTGCAGTGTTTGTTTTTACAGTCCAATCCATTTTATTCAGTCTGGCTGAGGCCACTTCAGGGAGTTCAAATTACTAGAGTGCGAGTTATGAATTTAACAGTGTAAGTACATTCATAATAATCTGAATCGCAGGAAAAATTGGGACAATTTCAGTTTCTTTCAGCCTTATTGTACCATTCCTTTAGTTTTGTGGGCCCGGTGAATTGTTTTGGGGAGGGTGGAACAAGGCCAGATTGAGAAGCGGTAGCCCTGATAGGGACTGCGGTGGAACACACTTCATACAGACACTCTTTGTTTACAGACAGATACTGAATACAGTATTTTTGGTCCTGACTTTTCTTCTCTTTGTTCCTATTAATTTTTTTCAACTATACATACTCACTGATACAAACAGGTGCTTAATAAGTATGATTTTTTCATCCTGTTAGTCTCTTAAAGATACTAACTTACAGGTGGTTGGTACATTCAGATGTTTCACTACTGAACCAGCCAACCAGTAGGCCTGTAGTGTCAAAGTATAGTAATGTGCACAGTTGTCCATGGCCACAGTGACCTGACTAAGCAGTACTGTACTGTCACTTTGAAAGATACACTAAGCTTTCTAGTGGAAGTTTAATTTTACTGACCAGACCAAGCTGGTCATTTCCCCTGTCCTATTTGCAAGCACATACTGTTAATGCCTGTCAAGATCTTATGTTCTTCCCCTCTTGCCTCCACCTTCCAGACACAGCAGCACCTTTCTAGCAGTGGAGGATTAGGATGGCTACATAGTATTAACCAGGAGGTGTGAAACTGAAAATCTAGCGCATTTGGTCGGGCTTTATGAGTAGGCCCATCATACACTGGATCACGTTCTTTCAAGATGTATTGTTGTCTCAGCTGTGGTGTCTTTATTGTTGCCATTGTAAGCAGTGTAAGGGGAGAGGCACTCTGCCATGGGTGCAAGCAGTTTCAGGAGCAGAGAGAGAATTAGGAGGGGTTTGGAAAAGAAGAAAGAGGGGAGAGCCAGAAGTCCCTGTGCTAATGAAAAAAAAGAGTGGAAAATCAAAAGGAGAGAAAACTCTGTTGAAAACAAAATTTATCTTCTTGATGGATTGAAAAGGTTAGGTGGGGAAGAGGCGATGATGGGGCAGCACTTGATTTCAGACACAACCAGAAAGACAGCACCAACTTTCACCTCCTGGGCCTTATCATACTCTTGTTCCACCGTTGGCCATGATTGGTTTAATTTCCATTTGTGTCATCTGTTCAGTCTTTTGTCATTTCAACTTCTTAAAGATAAATTATGGTAAATACATATTTCTAAGTAGACAATGTTGGGTCCGCAGTGTTCACATTATCTGTGCCTCTTTGTAGTTGAAAAAAAAAAATGCCTCCTCTGCAACCAGTTTGGAATTATCCTTCAGATATGAGCAGTGCTGACCTTGCCAATTCATCTGGGCGAGTCTATATAAGGAGAAAGGTGCAAGCTGTAAGCTGTTCAAGTAAAGAATCCACTTGGACTTTTTTGTCTCCTCAGTTTGATCCACAACATGTCGTCTGATAGTTTTTTGTATGCTTTCAACATACTTTTTTCATTGTAATGAATGTCAAAAGAAGTTGAAGCTGATATGGCCTACTCATTGGAGACCCATTGTAACCATTCACTCTGTTGCAGTTTAACACTAGTCGTGAAAGTTTTCAACATTGACTTTTTTCTCCCACATTTACATTTAGAAAGGTATTGCTTATGTCTTTATGTATCTTAACATCAAACAGTTTTATTTCAAGGGCCTGCTCACTTCCCTATCAGACACTTCTTTATTTCACCTTTTATCGTGGTTTGGCTCTGGGCGGGAGAGTGGCAAAGGCAGTCTTGTTTCTTTGGCTGTGTTAATCCATTCAAATTTCAGAAAGTCACAAGGCGTGACCTCAAAGAATTGGTATATTTTCACTGTGCACAAAGACAAAAAAGAGTCTCAACTTCTTTTAATAATGCAAATGTTACAGTCTCCTTCCATACTATATTCTCCAAAATTTTCTGATTGCCTTTAGTCAGCCTAAAATTACTAGTTAAGTCTGAAATTATAAAGAAGAAAACAAGCTGTATTTTGTTTTTCTTGGACATTTGTGCATGACTGAGTTCACCTACTTTATCATGGATTAATTGCTGTTAGTTGAATAAGAAATGAGGGTGTTTTTTTCTTTTTCTTCTGTGCTGGTTGTAAAAGTATCCCTGTTACTCAACGTTGGCATCGTTGGTTTTCTTTATTTCAAACATTTGAGGATGCGACAGATGCAGATTCACCATTGATGTTGTCCTGCATCATGCAGAAATGGCAGGAATAGCACCCAGTTTGGTAGGCAGGTAGAGGTGTGTTTATACAGTGTTACTCCATCATTGATAAAGGGGGAAAAAGGAGGGAGAGGAGTCAGCAAGGGCCAACAGTCAATAGTTAATCATGCACTCAGTGACCCATCACTACATTATGTACTCGCACTGGTACTACTGGTGGTTAGTCATATGTGCTATTGTTCAAAAAGAAAGAAAAAAGGCTTAATAGGCCTATGGTCATGCACCAAAGAAAAACAAGTTTGAGACAAAGAAAACCTCGAAGGCCATATATCTTACTTGCAGACGGCAAAGAGACTGCATTAGCAACACTTACCTAGTCATATAGTAGAATGAAAGCAGGGAAAAACTGCTTGTGACTACAGATTAACTGCAGCGGAGTTAACAGTACAGCAGATCTCTGCAGAGTGGGAAGTGTTGGGCTTTGAGACACTGATTGAGATGATAAAAGATGCTGAAAACGTGCATCAGACTATCAAAATCAAAATGGGAAATAAAATCTGAGAAAAGAAGATGGCCAGTAACCATGATTCTTTACTTGAAATGTTTGATCCTTTCTTCATGTATGAACTCACCTAGACATACAGGAACCACAAGGTGAAAACTGCTCAACTCAGCAGGACAGGATAGGGCTACCACTACATGTACCCAGTCAATCTCCACTCAGAATTGTCTTTTTCAGGGCTCACAAACTGAAAAGATTAGAAGAGCAAGGCTGGGAGGGGATAATCTCATTCAAATTCCCTTTGCAATGAAGTTAGCCTAACCATGAATTAAAATACCATAGCTCCATGAGTACCTTCCTGGTTAAAAATGTAAATCAATTTCAGGTATTTCAAACGCCTTGCAATGGTCCCAGCAAAATCAACCTGATTGGACTCAACTGTATTGTGTAATGTTATAAAACTGTTTTTTTCCAGTATGCCCACCATCTCCACGGCAACTGGTAAAATTTGTGACCTTTTTTCTACGTGACTTGATTATTGGTAATCCAACAGGCATATTAAGCACATTACCCTAATGTATTTAACCACAAAAAAAAGTTAGTGTACTCCCTTGATTGGAAGACTGAAGAATAATAAGAAGGTTCAGTTAAAGAATATTTGACTATTTTTTTTCTCAGAGGAGAGAAATGAGAAAGACGGAACTTGAACACAACCCTCATTATTTGAAAGATGAGGGGAAGGGCAAGAAGAAGCATAAAAACAAAGACGTTCTGGATACCAAAAACATCCCAGTGGCTGAAATCGACCTGTCTGTTCCTTTACATGTTCCTGGTAAGATCCTGAGAGCATTTTCGCACATGTACATATTTTCAATACTAATGTTATTTGGACTTTTTTTCTATTCTCTTTCAGTTTGCCACATCCCATGAGGCTGACATAACTGTTCCTTCACATACTTATGGTGTGATCCTGAGGCCCTTTTTGTATGCCTACATTTCTTTCAGTTATTTGTGTGGTGGCCCACATAAGCTTGTCCAGTGTTATTAAAGTTTGAACAGCAGAACATTCATAACCAGGACGTACGGGCACAAGACACCTGTGGAATCAAAACATTTCAGAAACTTCCGTCCCTCTTTGAAACATGATATCTCAAAAACCGTTTGATAGGACTGCCTGGAAATTACTTAGTAAGATATGTATGTAAATGGTCTAATGTGGGTAATTATTTCAGTTATATGGTTTTTATGTAAGCAAATGAATTCTCAAGCTATGATAAAACTGGCACCTAAGAATATCAGCATCACAACTCTCGTGGCATCACAACAGTGACGCCCGTTGCAGTTTTGAAGCCGATAGGACTGTCACAGTCTGGCTTTTAGAGTAGGAAAGCCGGCGTCTAGTCTTCTCGGATAAGGACGAAAAACTAGGAGGTCCCGTGTGCACGTTGCGCACGTTAAAAATCCCTTGGCAGTTTTAAAATCGTAAAAGAGTAGGCCTAGCGGCCGCTGTCCAGGCAAAATTGATAGGAAAATTCTACTAAAAAACGTTCACAGTAACCATGAGGGCGTAATATAGCCGTAATCGTGCTGACACGCCGTAAAACACAAACTCAGTCAATCAAACAATAATGCCACAGCTCACACTTCTGTGAAAACAGTCACATTTTTGACAGACTGAAAGATTAAAATCCTGTTTCATCCACCAAATTCACATGATTGAGCACCTTCTGACACCTTTCTGTTTCCATTTATCTTTATCAAGTCCCAGCTTAAAGTAGGAATCGCAGATTACCCTAGGTGGTTGAAAATTCCAAGCCAAGCTGGCAATGCCCACTATAGAAATGTTAGTCTATCACAATAAAAAATGTACCCCAGCTTCTTGGACATTTTTCTTTCAGGAAATTTTATTGGCAGCTGCATAATTGGAGTAGTCTGAACATAACAAAATTGAACATATGTTAACAGCCTGTAACACACAGCAAATCAGGTTTGGCATAAATTAGGCCTAACCCTGACTTCCTTCTTAATGACCTACCTCTGGCAGGAAACCAGGGTTGGGTGGAACTCCGTTCATATGAACTAAGTTCCGGAACTTAGTTCCAGTTTCGTGAACGGAGCGAACGGAGTTTCGTTGTTTCATTATGAACGCGATCGTGAACGGAGTTCGTGATTTTTCGGGAACGGATCGGAACTAAGTTCATTTTCAAGTCCGTTCAAATTCCGTTCACACATCAGGACCAGGGTTTATTTTTTTCATTTTTTTCCGCAATTATTGCACTCGCTGCACTAGGATTATCAGCTTCGTTCGACCTCATAACGGTCATTTTTCCAATCGGCAAGATCAGTTTGTCACTCCTGCCCTTTTATGGCGTCAGGTAAATAAGACCGTCGAGACGAAGCTGCTGTTGCCGTCCGCATTACACAACAAGGACTGGCTTATCACTTTTAATCGCAAGTGAAGCGTGTCTCCTTACTGATAAAGACGTGATGACACCTGGTATCCAGGACTGCGTCAGGAGGCTTGACCGCCTCAAGTCCGTCTCTCGCGAAACAACGCTACGCCCATCGAGAGGACTGTATCGTGACCGTGAGTGGTGCCTGACAGTTGAACACCAACTTGAAAGCCATAAATAATTATGGAAAGCGAAATAAAGGCTCATTGGGTAACGTAGATGGGCAGGTGAAAAGGGCGGAGGATTAGAGAACTAGGGGCGGGATATAGTACACACGAAGAAAGCGGAGGGCGGCAGTGGGTTAGGAAGACGGCCCACTGGTTTTCATACACATGACGTCGGCAATTGTAATTGCAGCGTTGCTTGTCAAGGATCCTTTAAAAAATACCTGTTTAGAACCAACCAGAACCACGCAACAGATTACATCGACTTTAAGAACAAGAAATGCCAGGATTTTACTGTAATAGCGACTTTTGTCCAAAATTGTGACTCATGCCTTTATGATCTCGAATATATCACAATCTCTCTTTTTTTGGGGGGGGGGGGGGGTTCGTGCAATCGTAAATAAATCCTCAAATTTATAAGAAATTGTAAGTATGTATGGTATGTGCACATGTAATTTCTCCAGATTCTCTCACTTGCAGTGAGTTCTGGAAGGAGGAGAGGCTCAAATTTTTTTCTGTTTTTTGTGGCGCACAGTGCACTTACTCAGAGTTATTAAATGAATCTGGATGTTTTGTTGTTGTTTTTTTTTTTTTGTCCTTTAAGGAAGGGATGAATGGTATCATGTTCTTCATCACCAAGTAACAGTTACATATTGCGCCTCCGAAACTGAACTTCTCCATGGAAAATACTCACACACAGAGTAACATTCATTAAACATCAAAATCCTCGTTTCCCTTTGTGAAATCAGCAGTCGGAAACACGTGCTATTTTCAGCGGGAAAAGTAAACGGAACTGAACGGAGATCGGAACTAAGTTCCTCAGACGTGGAACGGGTGAACGGAACGGAATTTGAAAGTCTCAGCTGAACGGGGAACGGAACACAGTTCCCTATTTTGGCACTGAACGGAGAACGGAACGCAGTTCCCGATTTTCCGTGAACGTGCCCAACCCTGCAGGAAACCATGAATTTTCATAGGGTTTAGATCAGTGGAATCCGCAAAAGCTGAGCATTAATTTAATGCCTCACAAGGTACAACTTTATCATTGGAAGATGCTGAATACTGAGTTAAACATGAATTAATACAAAATAATGTTGATTTCATAAAACTTGAATGATTTTGTCCAGCTTGCTGCATATAATCATTCAAAAGAGCATTTATAATTTCCCACAGTTGAGTTAGTGTTTTCTTTATATTGCTCGTTTCCTAAGGTGGGTAGAATACACAAGTAGAACGACAACATCACAAGAACCTTTGTTGAGTGTGCTCCAGATACATGACCACTGTTTCTCCAGCCTAACTTTGCAGATCTTGATTGTTAAGCAAGGCAGCACTGTACAAAGAGCCAGATCTAGTGGATGCTTTAAGTTACATAATTTTTTTTATGATTACTAACTTACTTAAATTGATAAATGATACCAAACTTCATGGTTTGCCCCGAGAAAAATAAAGAACAGAAAAAAAGCCTGTATTACAGAGGGAGTAAACTGGAATGGCCAGTTGGTGATCTCCTGAATTTAGCTTTTGATTCATTTTTGTCACAATATTACATGCCTGTTATGTTTAAATATGGCATTCTTGTCACTGACTCTTGTAATGCAATCAGTGACTTCGTTTTGCTATGTCCCCCTGACCAAAATTGCTGTAAAGGGGAAAAATAGCTGAACTCCGGTCCAGTTTTTTTATAGACCTTAGATCATGTAGACAGTTTTTCTTCCTTGTTGACAAGTGTCACAATGAGCACCCCCACAACCCCCAGCAGTGCACTTGAGGTGATATCAGGGGGCCCCCAAAGAATGCACGAGAAAAATGGGATAGAAATGTTCTGCAATATTTGGTTGGGGGATCCAAAGCGATGGTTTCCCAGGGGTTGTGGTGTGGAGGAAGGGGGGAGAAGACACAGAAGATAGGTATCAACTAGCTACTGACTTTTGAGATTGCGGGAAGACAGTCTTAAAGCCTGATCATCATTATTTTTAACACTTTTCCTCCTCATGATGCCAACTGGCAAACCGGACATGATTTATAAAGTTAAAATAAGAATAAGTAACGACCAACAGCAACAGTGGTTGCTGGACATTCAAAGTGGTTACATTCACACCTTTTCCTCAACTTTCATTTGTGATAAAACTTTTCTGACCAGTTTTTCTGTGCATTATGACAAAGCATAACTATTGGTCCATGTGGATTTCCATCCACTGCAGTTGTTGGTCAGTTTTGGCATGGCATAAGGTAAGTAGGCATGTATTATGCTTTTCTCTGTCCCACTGAGCAATCCATGCTGCATAATAGAGAGCACATGAAAAGTTAGTAACCAGTCACTCCGTGAATATCATGAATAAAATTTTACGTCTTATTGGTAAAAATTTTATGGTTTGAAATCTCCGTGCGATGCTGATAAATTCACAGTGGAAAAAATATGTATTTAGGCTGATGATTGAAACTCTTGTGTGACCTGTAAGCCTTGGTCTCTGAGGGCGTTATGAACCATTAGTCTGGTAGATGTATGACTGCGCCATAAAAAATTCTAACAAAAGGTTTCTCAACAGTTTACAGTCCAGACACTGTGGTGAGCAACAGAAAGAAAGTCTACCAAAATCTGAGATCTGGAAGTGTGTTAAAACCAGGTCAGGTCCAAGATGTGTCAACGTCAAAGATAATCTGACTGTAATGTTCATTACATCTTAAGGAGCTTTGATTTATATTTCATATGGTGTGCATTTCTTCCATGTTTCCAGATTAAATTTTTTTTTTGAAACTTTTCAGATTGCATGAATTTGTCTATCCATATTCATTTTGTTGTTTTGCACTAAGGCAGTAATGCTCACTCACTTACATTTTTCTAGGCCATCAGACCAGGTTAATAATAAAATCAGGGCATTTCTTTATAATCATTGCCAGCCATTCAGACAATTCTAAGACCAGTATTCAGAATAAACAAAATGCACTATTCAGCACTTTGTGTGCAATTGTGCATGCAAAATGCATTGCAGTCATATCCTGTAATCTACAATAGAATCTACCCCCTTATTGAATGCCTGTTTGAAAACATTGAAGAAGCTGTTTTGATGTTTCAAAATACAACTTTGATCTTGATCTCCGAGCAGTAATATTATTATAATAGCCTTTCAAAGGGGTTCTTAAGAATGGAACTTTTTTACAGCATAGAGAAAAGTACTTTGAAAAGCTATCAAAAGCTTATGTAGATATCACATCTGGAAGTGAGTGAGCCACAGTAATTGACAGGTGACCTTTTGAAAATAATAGGAAAGCTGATCTACATCCTTCTTTAGAGTGTCCTAAAGGTAACAATATGCGTATCCTCAGGCATGTCTTCATCAGACAAGTACATGATGCTGCAGCAGCAGGCTGACCAAAGCAAGAAAAGCAAATTAGCTAAGAGTAAGAAGAAAAAGAAGAAGGGCAAAGGCAAGCACCTGAAGGAGTCTGATGATGATGACATGCCGACTGCAACTCATGCTGTAAGCACTGTCATGGATGCCCCAGAGGTGAGTGATTCGTCTTACTAATGGATCTTTCATCAGTATGCTGAAAGTCAAGCCCAGTTCAGGCTTATAAAGTGTAAGTTAACAGAGATGTACATGAATGACTAGTGTAACTTTTCATTAAATGTGGAGTGCAATATTTGAGTCAAGGAATAGACTGAAGTTGTAGATGTCAAAAATTCTGTATGATCCACATGTTTTTTGCTTACTAAAGCCTTGATGTTCAAAAGCACTGCAGGTTTTAACAGTTTCTGGCAGTTAATGGTGTCCTGTAGTGGAAGAGTCTGTTTCTTGTGAAGGCGTAATTCTGTTGCTTTATGTATGCCATTCCTGTGAAAAGATCATTAATGCCGTGCTGTTGTTAACATAATGAATTCGGTCTACTGTCCATATACAGATTAAGAACATCAGCGATTCTCTGGCACCACCATCTGTAATCGCTATTTTAAAGTCAACAGTTGTCTCACATACATATACTGTGCAGGGATCCCAGATAATACATGTATCAACTTCAACTGCTGTGCAAGAGAAAAATGTTCAAATGTGTCTACTTTTTCAGTTTCACCACATTGTTTTAGCTCATAGACAGGTAGAATCAGGAGATGCTTTTTTACAACCCAATTTAGGGTATGGAATCATCTGATCATGAGGAGGACAGAAGACCCAATGATGTATACAAAGCCTTGGACATCAACCTTGATGAGTGAGTATATTACTAAATATGAACTAAGAAATCCAGCAGGATTTTGTCACTTTTAGATCAGCTTTGAGAAGATAGTAGGAAAATTATTTTCTTTAGCTGCAAAGGAATAGTTATAATATTATCAACTGAAGATTAAAGGTTTGAGTCAAGTGTTTTACAGTGCATCAGCACAATATGGCTTTTTGGTTTAGTTCTGGTTGTAAGACCAGTGGCCACAAGGAGTACTCTTCTATGATTTGAAAACTGTCAGGAGCTTTTTAACATAAACATGGTACCTTTTCATCTTTGACCAAGAAGCACAGTTGGGCACGCTGCGTATTTAGTGCTCAAATGGAGAACCAAGTTTCGCTCCCCGTTCAGCAGAGACAAACAAATTCCGTTCCGTTCACTCCTTCGCGTCTGAGGAACTTACTTCCAATCTCCATTCTGTTCCTTTTTATCCATCGAAAATAGCACATTTTTGCGAGACAGCAGATTTCACAAGTGATGAAGAACATACCTATCCCATCCTAAGTAGACAAAAAAATCCAGTTTCACTAGCACAGACTCAGAAATTAATTTTAACTGCCACCTGCTAATAATAACTCTGTGTAAGTGCAGTGTGCATGATAAAAACAGAAAATTTGGAGGCCCCTCCCTCTGAATTCATTGCAGGCAGACAGAAACTGGAGAAATTACATGTGCACAAACAACCTTGGGATTTTGAATTGCACAGAACCAACAAAAAAAATTCAAGATTGTGATGTATTCAAGATTGTAAGGCAGGTGTAAGTCAAAACAGTTTTGGACAAAAGTCGCTATTAGTGTGAATCCTGGCATTTAGGTTCTGGTTGGTGCTAGACAGATATTTTTTAAAAGATCCTTGACAACTGATTCTGCTTTACTAAGATACAGTAAGCTTTAGTTATGGTTGAAAATGTTGCAATTACAATTACAGCAATGCTTTTTATGGTAAAGAACAGTTTTGTAGACTTCATTAAAGGGAAATCAATACAAGGCAATGATGTTGTATGTATGGAACCAGTGCGCCATCTACCTAACCCATTGCCGCCCACTGCTCTCTTCGTGTGTATGATACCCCACACCTAGCTCTCTAGTTCCTCAGCCCTTTTCATCTGCCCCTCTTTATGAACCTCTATCTCGCTTTTGATAATTAATTATAACGGCTTTCAAGTCGGTGTTCAGTAATCAGTCACAGTCTATAGTATAGAACTCTAGATGGGCGTAATGATTATTTAGTTAGAGACTGACGTGAGGCAATCAAGCCTTGTGGCAGTCCTAAATATCAGGTGTCATCACGTCTTTATCAGTAGACAGCAAAAGCAGCTTCGTTCAATGGTTTTAGTTACCTGACGCCAGAAAGGGCATGAAAAACTGATCTTGCTGATTAGAAGAATGACCCTTAAAATTGACAGGTTGAATGTGGCCGGTGATCGTAGTGCAGCGAATACAGTAGTTTTTGACCAAAAAACAAACAAACAAAAAAATCTGTGAAGAACAGAATTTGAAGGGACTTGAAAAAGAAGTTCTGATCCATTTGTGAAAAATCATTGAACTCTGTTCATGATCGTGTTCACAATGAAACAGGGGAACTCATTTCTCTCGGATCACGAAATTGGAACTTAGCTCATATGAACAGAGTTTCCCCCAAGCCTGCCAAGAAGACAGGACGCTGACTCTCCTACCCTGAAAGTCGAAGTGAGACTTCCTTACGGCATAATCACTGTGATTGTTATCACTGTCACAGAACCAGACCCCAGAACATACAGAATTGAGTTTTGAAGCTGTCAAAAGATTATGAGTTAAAAGATTTGTGCTTAAAGTAATCTAAACTGTCCTATTAGATTGATGTTACTGTATCTTAACATAGAGTCCTTTACTTTTGACAAAAGATAGGACTCTGTCCAGCCCAGTCTTTTCAAATAGGTATTTAATGTAGAGGGCTTACAGAATACTTTTCAGACATCAGTAAATTCTGAACATTCAAAGAGAATATGTGCTATGGTAAGTGGACATCTACATCCAGCAGAATTAGGCAGACCCTCACGTCTAAGTAGGAAAGAGTGTGTTAGAAATGAATGTCCTAATCTTGGGGGGCTTATCACAATCTTTTCTTGTGGATGAGGCTGAGATGTCCCATGGGTAGGTCCTAATTGTGGTTTGAATTGGAATAGTTATATTTAATGCTAGCAAGTCCAAGTGAATCTGCCATCTCTCATGAAAGTACAAATTTATAGCTCTCTTTAGGTTTGAGTGAGGAATTCTGTTATATGCAATGTCGATTTCAAGGCCAATTTTGGTAATTTCATCAGCAATCTTGTTTCCTTCAATACCAGTATGGTTTGGTATCCAAGTAAACAAGACATCCTTTCCAGTTTCTTTGAGAGTATGTAATTCTTTGAAGACTTCAACTTTTTTTTTGTTTACTTGCTGTAAGACCTGACAGGAATCCGCGAGTATCGGAAACTTGTCATATCTTGAGGATGTTATGGTATCAAGGGCATTTCAGTGGCCATTCCTTCAGCTGTGAATAAAGAGGTGAATCTGGGGTGAGACCACAGCATGTACCTGCAAGAAATGAGTGAGCTGCTGCCCCCACTGGGTTGATATCTTTTGAACCATCAGTATAAAGCAATTAATGATAGGATATTTGTCTAGTATTTGTTCAAACTATTGTTCTATGTATCTATGGGAATGGTGTCCTTGTGACATATTGCAAGGCCTAAGTTATGTTGAGGTTCACATAAGATCCATAGAGTGGTTCAGGGGTAGTTTTGGTTTATGTATCCTGGCATTTGAGATTTTAATCTGTGAGGAGTTTTGGAAGGGGTAGTGAAATTTGGAGCATTTTCGAATTTTTGGTGTTCTAATAGAAGGCTGGACTTTCAGGGGGTAATTTGTCTTTTCTGTCATAAGGAGATGGCTTTTTAAGGGAGTGCAGAAAGCTCCTGAGAAAGGCTTTTAAGGCTAGAGGTGCATCTTGACTCTCCAACTCCTTAAGGATTCACAAGGACATCTATGATGGGCCCATGGTCTGTTTACTTTAACCATTCCTTCCCAAAAATGTATGCTGTGTATGATATCACTGCTTACTGATTTTCATAGGCCACTTCGTGCTGATGAGGTTTTACCTGTGAGAACTCACCACATTGTGTTGGAGGCCACAAAGACCAAGGATGATGCAGCTGAAGAGGAGAAACCGAAGAAGAAACATAAAAGAGAGAAAAAGGAAAAAGAAAAGGATAAGAAGGGAAAGGTATGAAATAATAAAATCATTGTATAAGAACATTACTTTGCCAGAAGAGCTGATGTATTTTCCTATTCTGATGAACGGAAAGTACTGAAACAAATAACATACAGTGACATACACAGGATTATGGTTTGATACTTTTACAGACTAGCCAGCCACATTTTTTGGGGCAAAATTGTAAAAAATATGTGTCAGAAACCCTTAAGTACAAATATTAAATGCATATTCACTTGAAATTACTGCATGTGAAATATGTAAAAGAAAATGTAGATGTGAAATGTGTAAGGAAAATGAAGTGAGCTTATTAAACTTGTATTATTTCTGCAAATTCAGATTGTTTGCAGTTCTGTAAAATCTCTAACAGTCATGTCCACCTAATTTGATCTTGAATTTTTCAATTTGTCTTTAATTCCACATAGCACAAAGTTTAGTTGGGGTTTTTATTCCCTTCCGCACAGTAAAACCTATCCTCTTGTTTAAGCTTGTGCACCGCAGTTTTGTTGTATTTGGACAGATTAGTGAAAACACAGGAGCAGTATTGCCTTCACCATTCTCCCACATAGTGCCAAACTACAATAAATAATGAAGTGTGTGATCGGGCAGTGAGCAAGCACTAGCCATATTATAATATTACAGCATAACTGAGAAGATAAGAGAGGGAAGAGGATGGCACATCTGAGCTCTGGGTGAAAAGATCGATAATCACACACACAGTAACATACATGTCGAATGCACGGACTACTCTAAGCACTAGTCACACTCATCTTGAAATAAAACTTAGATAATTATCCCAGCTTGTTTTTAACCTGCATGGAAACTGTAAATCAATACTTTCTTGACTTGGAAATACAAAAAGAAGTCTAAGCAAAAACTTTTGTGACTAAGACTAAACTGCCAACAAGTGAACCAAGTTCAAATGAATGAACTATATCTAGCAATAACATATTAAGTCATTGCTTGAAATGACAAAGTACATTTGAAAGTATGCACTATCTGATGACATAGCGGAAATAAGATTGAGAAAACAAAAAAACCCTAAAGATTGCCTAAGCAGATTTTTTACGCAAACAGTTTGCACCTTTCTTTTTTGTATGAACTCATGTCAGATTAAACAAAAGTCCATCCTACATCACATTGCAGAAATGCAAGAAAAAACTTCTCCCAGACAATAGACATGAAATGAAACCAGTGGACAAAGATCTCTTCCCCCAGACCCCTCCCCTTTCCCCACCACCACAGAGCTTGTTAAGTGTCTACATGACTCTATGGTCACAAAATCTGGTCAGCGTACGATTGTTATGTTTAAAGGTAACGTGTCTTTAAATTGGCTTGTGCAGGTTGTGTAACATGAGTAACTTCAAACTTGCTGAAATTTTTAACAGATGGAGATACAGTCACAAAGCTGGTACCAAAATGCCCAGAATAATAAATTCTGTGCAGCTATATCCAAGAATTTTAGAAATAGTAGTTTTGAAAATTCAGTTTGGACTACCTACACCATGCTGACATGTTGTACTTCAAAGGCATTAAGTGACTGTTATCTCTAAGTTATTAAGGATTTCCTTTTAACTGTTGGAGGAAAAAAAATCTCCAAATTGACATAAGCCACAAATTTTTCATTGTGCTAAGTTGTATTTAGTTCCTGAGTACCAAATTCAGGCTTTAAAAGAAGAAAGAAAGAGACTTTAGCAGCAACAAAAATTTGCAAAAATTTCTCATTTACAAATACATATTGTATTATACTGTCTGCAAGTAGGCACTCTCAAATACAGCAGGACTCGCTTAACATGAGAACGCTTTACCTGAAATCTAAGTTAACCCAATAGAAAAGAAAATCCTTGTCCAAAGGCCCTCATTATTTGTAGTAAAATATTACAGTGAATCTGATAACGAGTTTCAGAGAACTTTTGATAACACAATTAATGATGCACCAGCAAAAGAGGAAAAGGTGATGAAGAGAAGAAAAAGAGCTCCTGCCGTAGTAGATTTCCCTTCCTTGTCCAATGGTGGTCTGGCATGTGGAGATTAGATCTGACACGTGGTGAATGTCACATCAGTCAAAGGTAATTACAACATACGCTGAAGCCTGACAGCATGCAACGCCATAACCAGTCATGGCCTTCGAAATCATCACCTGGAAACAGTGCCATCCGACAATTCTCTGGCTGTTTCTCCTTACTCAACATGGAGAAGACAAAATTCATCAGAACTCATTTAAACCTTCATGATTTGGTCAGTACCTTCCATGACATGTTAACAGAGTTCTACCATACAAGAGAAAACAAGATGATGCATTACAATTCATATAAATACAGCCAAGTCCACCAGATTCAATCTCAGATTAATCAATTATCTTTTAGTTCAGTGAGAAATGAAATCAGGATTTTTTTTTGCCTTTCCTGGGCATCCCAAAAGTATCCCCATCATTGAACCTCAGCATTGTGGCTTTTCTTTAGTTCAAAACGGATTGAGGCCGCCATAGATGCAAATCCACCTTCACCATTCTCATCATGCAGGCCCATAGTAAACGGGCATGAAACAAAGAAGTTAGTGCCTAAGAGGGCAGGAGTAGTTACAGTGTGGTAGGTAGGTAGTTGTACTATACATGGATGTTGGGTGGAAGCACAGGAACAAATGATCGATAATCAACACTCAGCAGTACAGCACTGTAAGATGTACTCACACAAATACTTCTAGTTTCCTACATGGGCTACTGCTGAAAAACAAAATGGCTTGCTAAGACTATGATCGTGCGCCACAGAAAGATCTTGTGTTTGGAAGAAAAGAAATTCTGAAAGGTCTTTACTTGCAGGCCACAAAAAGGCTGCACAGGCAACACTAATGTTGCCATACAGCAAAATAAAATTCAGGAGTAAAGGTAACAGTAGAGTTCTACTGAGTAGGTCACATCGAGCTTTCATACATTCATTGAGACGATAAAAGACATAAGATGTGGAAAGCATGCATGAAACTACAGTCGAGCACAGAAATCTCGAACACACTAATCTCGAATTCACGGAAATGTCGAACGCTGTTATCGGCCCCTTTTAAATGCCTCTATTTTCTTTGTATTGTTAACACGATTTTCTCGAACTCTCAGCACGCATTTCTCGAACGATTTCATCATCATCTACCCGATCTCAAAGCGGCGAAATGACCGAAAAAGCCTTTCTTTGTCTGGCGTTGCTCGTCCCAGTGTTAGTGATAAGGGAAAGGTGTGCGGGAGTGCCGTGGTAATGGGCAAGGAATCAAGACAATGCTTTGTGTGGCTCTATTGAATCAGCGGGAGGGGGATGGTGTAGTGATTGAGCATGCAGAGCGACCTGGCGGGTGGTGGACTAGGTCAACACACGCTGCGATAAATTTTATTGCGTCGAACATGACGCGATGCGCATAGAGTGACGTGGTGGGGCGATAGGTAATAGCAGACTGGCAATAGTGCCGCTCCTAATTTCTTTCTTTTCCTCGAATAACGTCGAACACATCAGGATTACACTTATGCACCGAAGTTCGATCTACTCTGGCGAAATCAGGTGATTTTCGTCTTCTGTTCATTAAATTCAGTTTGTTTGTCATGATTTTATGTGGAACGTCGGAAACAGGGAAGGGTGGTAATTCTAATTATGTTAAGATCAGAGCAGATTAGTGTCTTGTGGTTATCTCCCCTTACCAGTCCCTCTAGTCGATGGTAATTGTGAAAATATTGCCGTCACGGGAATCTCGAATTACGGAAATCTCGAACACTTTTTTCGATCCCGGAGAAATTCAAGTTTTCCGTGCTCGACTGTATCAGATTATTTCTAGGGAAAGCAAATCTGAGAAAGGAAAGGCCGGTGAACTACAAAGACGATTCTTTACTTGAAAAGTTTGCTGTTTTCTTCTTGCCTGAATCAACGCAGTTCTACCCCTACCACAAGTTGAGCATTGCACACATTTAGCGATTTAGGATAGAGGGAGGGGGAGGGAGGAATATTCTAAATAAGGACAGGCAACAAGATGACTTGCTTGTTTTCTAACGGGCCATCTCAGGGCTACAGCTATTCAAACACAATGTTCATCCAGACAACCGTTTTCAGGACTCACAAAATGAAAAGAATGGAACAGCAAGGCTAGAAGGGGAATGACCTTGTTCAAATTTGCCTCTTCAGTGGAGTTAGGATAACCAAGAGTCAAAATACCATGGCTATACACATATTTTCCCAGTTAAAATTGAAAATTGATTTCTGGTAATTCGGAGCCCCCATAAAGGTCCCATCAAAATCAGCTTAAGGGGACTCAACTAAGTAACAGATGGGAAGATCATAGGGGCTATCAGTCTATCACTGGCTGAATTGTTTAGGAAATATTACATGGGTTTCAGCAATCTTTCATAGTACCTCAACAAAGATAATATATAAATTGGGTAGGTAAAATATTTTAAAAAGATGCATAATAATGGTGAATGTTCTCTTTTCACATCCTATTCGAACATAGTTTATTGTGAAAGAGTTACTAAAGTGCCAGTTCAAGCTTGTCTTACATATTTTATGCTCTTAAATGGAGATTCCTCCCCTACGTGTGATTCTGGAAGAATAGTTGTGATGCCTGTCAGGTATCCAAACCTAGCAGAATGTGTTTACTCCTTTTCATTTACACAGAATTTACTGTTTCAATCAGTTATCAGTGTATTCCTTTCAATATTACAGAAAGACAAAAAGAAAAAGAAATCGGAGAACAGGGATAGTGGACCCTCTCTCCTTATATCAGAGTCTACAGAAAACCCACAGACCATAGGAAATTCAGCCATTGTTACAGAGATGGCAAAGGAGGAGAATGAAGGAGGGGAGACAGTGACTCCACCAGAAAAGGTAAATTGGGTAAATTTAAGCTCGCAGATTTTTTAATCATTAGCTTAGGCAGCCAGATAAGATGTACTTACTAATCTTTCCTACTGACGTTTACTTTTCTACTCTGGCTTAATTTCTGTTGAGCTTCTTGAGCCCGGCAGACCTCTTGCAAATCCGCATGAAGTAAACTCACACTTCTTGGTTATGAAAACACGTACAGTGGAACACACTTAAACCAAAAACGGCTAAACCAAAAACACTGAACCGAAAGAAAAATTAATCCCCGGTTTTTTCCTTTTTACTCTTTATGAATGGACTAGTGATAAATCAAAGTCAATATCCTTGGGAACATGGCTGAACCGAAAACAATGACTTCAATTTTAGTGGAAGCCAGCAACCTATTCTAATCTTACGCTTAGTACCGAGACGCCATTCTCTCATTGTCAGGCCACCAGCGGGTGTCAAAGAGGGAGAGGGAGAGGGGAAAAGGATGGGGAATTGTGTCACTGATCAGGGAGTGCGTATTGTCTGTTGAATCTAATCATGCACGTGTGGGAACAGCAAGCGACCTGCTGACGAGGTGAGGCAGCCAACACGTCATCGTGATGTGCGCTGTCTGATTCGACGTGATGTTACGGCACCGTGTAGACTCCAGATGACCCACGCTTATTGTTTTCGAGAGCCAGATTAGGATCAGTGGTCAGTTACACTTGCCACGCGCCCGGCATTGTTATGACAAAGGCTGTCTTAACTGATAACGAAACTTGATCATTCAAGATGTCTAAAATAAAGCACACCTTTTATACACATGAATTTAAATTGCAACTGCTGGCAGAGGTAGATGAAAAAAGACTCTCAAAATCAGAAATCTGTCAGAAACACAGAATTCTGAATCCCAGGCTGTCGACAATATTTGCCTGTCGACAGCAACTTGAAATGGCAAGAAATGTGTTGCGATTTCAACCTGGGACGAAAAAGATGAAAAAATCAAACCATGAGGACATGGAATCGGCCCTGTTTACATGCTTCAAAAAGGCACGCACATTGAACATTCCCATAGTAACTCATTGCTTTATCAGTGAAATTTAACAATACAGAGTTTGTTCCTCTCCTCTACCCTATTTGAATAAACCAAAATATGTTTAAACCAAAATAATATGTCCGGTCCAGAAAATTTTGGTTTAACAGTGTTCCACTTTATTATGAAACTAGTTATGCAGTCAAACCTCATTATACTGCCGGTGACCCTAGAATCCTGCCAAAATCGGCATGGAGCAGTGAAGTGGAGCAAAG
This sequence comes from Ellobium chinense, assembly GCA_033807755.1. Lineage (NCBI taxonomy): Eukaryota > Metazoa > Mollusca > Gastropoda > Ellobiida > Ellobiidae > Ellobium > Ellobium chinense. The sequence goes on along the minus strand of JAWQUT010000184.1, from coordinate 479,267 downwards.
AAGTTTCTATAGACAAGTATAAATTTGTTTCCTCATATCCTTAGAGCTGAGTCATTTGTTAGGACCTGCTGGAAAAAATTCCATGCCTTGGAGGTTTTCATGATGCCAGCATAAATAAATCTTTTAGAGCTAGACACAGTATTGTCATAGAGGATAGTTTGGGGGTGGAGTGGGAGAGGAGAGGGCGGGATGGGGTAGGGAAGGAAAAGAGTTAGAGAACAGTCAATGTTAGAAGCAGAGTGTGTAGCAGGCATTGGTCAACATGCATATGCGGTCATGCCATAATATTCAGTGCTATCTCAAGCCCTTCAGCCTAAGAAGCCGGAACCTAGTCCATTTCCAAGAAATGATTACACACCTTTATTGTGCTTGAAATAGACATGATGTGAATTTGAATTTAGTTGAAAATATCTAGAGTTGCATTCAAGCTTAGGTCATGTAGGAGAGGTATACAAATATATCAGCATTAAAAGATACTGCATTAATGCTCCATAAATCTGGGTCAAACTAGGCATGATATAGCAGTGTTTGATGCGCCGCAGTTTAGTAACAGGAAAATTTTCATTTATCGCAGTTTATACTGTGGTTCTCTGTATATCAGGGTCATTGACATAATAGGTAATAAAGGATGGTCAAAGTGATTGCAGTAGCAGGAGGCGGTTTAGAGGTTAATTTTTGTTTTTAGATTTATGTGGTCTGTTCAGAAGTGAAGTGGTGGTACAGTCGACTCCGCTTAATCGCCCTCCGCTTAATCGCCTTTTCCGCTTAATCGCCTCGTTTCCTAGGGAACCGAATTTTTTCTATATAAAAGTCACTGGATAATCGCCTCTCACTCCGGATAATCGACCACTCTTCAGCGCCCATGAATTCAAAGATCAGCAGTTGATGGGTTACAGTTGACAAACAAACAATGTACACAGACGGTTTTACTGCACGACGGATGGCAGACCGGTTGACTGAATGACAGCTGCCACCCCGAAATAAGTGTGATAAGCCTTTTCTCTCCACCTCCCCCTCCCCTTGTCCCCCTTTGTCCCACGCTACGCATCACCGCCTTCGCCCTTCCGATAATGCTAATGCGCCAAAAGCCCACACCTTGATTGCGCCTGTCTGGTGGATCTCGGTTAAATCAGAGAACGTGTCATGTGGATGAACGGTCTACCCCAACCATGCCATCCTACTCCTTATTGTCTGCTGGGTTACCGCGGAGATCAAACATTTTGTGCGCTACAACACCATCAAACTTGAGTTTGTCCTGAGTCTGGCGACAAGAAGGTGTCAATGCACGATATCAAACCACGATATCAAAGAAATTTAATCTTCTTACCAAAAATATGGCCGAAATTACTTCCTCCGCTTAATCACCGCTCCGCTTAATCGACCACTTTTTCCGTGATCCCGAGGATGGGCGATTAAGCGGAGTCGACTGTATATGAGATTTATTATAATAAAGTTTGACTATGCTATATATTATGTTAAGCTTATTATGAAGTGTGACAGATTTTAACATGATAAATATTCAATTACAAAACATTTCTAATTTTACAAGCAACTTTTTTCTTCTTTTGGACTAATCAGTCTTATTCACTCACAATGAATCAGTATAAATATGGACTGGGGCAAGGGAACTGTACTCTTGACTTATTCATGGTCAATCAATTGCAATTTGATCTTTTCATGATCTTCATTTCCATTCTATGAACTAGTCTAGATTAGGCCAAGCAAACTTTGTTTTTGCCATGTCTTGGATAATCAAAACATATCTAGTGAGAAATGACCTAGTCAGTCCTATGACTGTCATATTAAACATGTTTGAGTATCATTTAACATGTTATACATTCAGTGTGGCCAGTACTAGCTTATGATTCATTCCTCTCTTCCCTGTTATATACCTTTACAAGACCAGACTCACTCCAGATTCTTTCATTGTTTAGTTCTTACAATTTTTTATTCTTTCTCTTATAATAACAACTAACAAGTATTGCACAACATTGCACTTTATTGAACTATAAAAATGGGATACGTATTGGTTTCTGTGACATTGAGAGTGTTTGATGAACACAAGCTTGTGTGCTGAGTTTGTGTATGTGTGCTTTTTGCAGTCTTTTTCTGTATGAATTAAAGCTGTCAAAATTATAACATATGCTTATTGTTATCCTGTAAATTTTAAAGGTTCATACTTATTATTTTATAGCTTTTCTCTTCAAACTGGTTCTCCAGTGGAAAGAAATATGCTAGACATGCCTCTTTGTTTCTATTTTTATTAGACTGATGATGATGACCTGTCTTTCTGGTTGTCTAACAACAATACCACCACCAGTCCTAGTCTCTCACAGCCTAGTGCAGAACCAGCGTTATCTAATGGTCCATCAGAGCTCACAGCATCTTCACCAGTTGTATCACCTACCCATTCTGTGCCCAAGGTTGCTGTTGAAAGTGTTATAACCTCAGAAGAGGAGGAACCTGATCCTCCTGAAGAGGTGGGCAAATAATGAATTCTGTGAATTTCATTCATTTATTCATTTTTTGAGCCAACCTACTGTCCCAGATTTTATCATTTGACATTCACTGCAGAACCTTTCTCTCCCACAAATAATGGAAAAGTCTCATCACATGTGTTTATTTAATACAGATAAAATAATTCTTCACATTGAAAATGATAAAGGCAGGCCTACTTACATCTTGGAGAGCAAGTGAGCTACCAACTTTACAAACAATATTTTTCTTTCTAAGATTTTGTGTCATGGTCCTGACGCAGTCAGGATTGCTTTAGACCTGGAAATTCTGGGGAAATCATAAAAATTTGCCATTGGTGTTTCCAGGTCAGGAAAGTACTTGGAATCACCCAAAATAGCCAACTGTCATGAAAAAGGCCCAGAAAAATATTGAATATTGGATTAGTGGTTCATAATTTTGTCAGGATCTACTCTCCCATGTGTCAGTCAAAGAGAGAATGTGTTAAACACTGGATAAATTTCAGGCAACAAGAAGTTGTTCTTTGATGATCTTTTTAGTGCTGTATTATGGGTATTTTTTAATGGCAAAGTCAAACATAAAATATTTTGATATTCTCTGTCAACTCTGCAGTTTTCTACTGTTTTATTCTATAATTCTATAAGTCTTTGAACTTTTGCACCAGGAGGTGCACTCAATCATGCATTCTTTCTGATCCTGATTTGTCATTCATATTGTCTGAATGATCTTTATGAACAGGCTTTATCCACTATTGAATTGATTGTATGGGTAGGGCATTTTTGTATCCTGGGGTATTTCTGGTATTATTTTTAGCCAGTAGAAATGAGAATTTGATGATCTCTTGGTTGTCTACTAATTGACATGTCCATGGCATTGAGTTCCAGCATCACCAGTCAATTCATCCAATTTGCTTTCAATAAAAGGTTATAGTCCCACTCTGTGTGATCAGTTACCACTCACATTTGGCATGGAGATTAACTCATCCATTCCGGTCTTTGACACCTATTGTTTTTTCTTCTTTTGGCCCTATTAACATTTTGCGTTATTCTAAATATACCACTGTGATTTGGGGAAATTTCTTCCATGGAGGTTAAAGTGCTTCTTTTGCCCGATCTTTTAACGGGAAGAAAAAGGGGGGTCAACGCCTAAAATTTTTCACAAATGTCTTTTGAAAAAGATAACCTCAAATTCTGATTTGGCCCCCAATTTTTCATTTGGCTGGTTTTGACCGCGTACGAATACATAGGTCTACACATTTTATTTTTTGATCTAGAAGGCTCAAATTGTACCTGAAACTTTAAAATTGGATGCTTTACTTAGATCACAGGTCATTTTACACATTTCTACACCCTAACACTGGCTGGCAGGGCCCCAAAAAAGGGGGATTTTATATATTAGCGGATTAATTGGGTTGTACACTATGAGTGATTTGCCCTTCTAATAGGTGTCACAAACCTTCCCAAACTAAGGGAAATAATCAAACTATCAAGGGAATAGAGTGTTGTAGACAATAGCACGTTCACAAAATGATAAACTAAGGTTTTTTTAAATATCTCTTTTCGTACTGACTGGATTGTTCCCTAATTTTACATAGGCTTCTAAACGAATTTGTCTTAACAGGAAATATTTTTTTCACATCATCTGTGTGTCTGGGATAAAAGTTTACTTCCTATACGATAATAGGTAAGTTTCTTGAACATGCACAGAAGTACAGTATGAAACTTAAAATGTAAACATGTAAGAAAACATATAGATTAAAACTGCTTTAACGCAACGAATTACGCAAATAGTTTTCAAGAACCGTTTTAGAAGCATTCACTTAAAGGCAATAAAGGAATGCGAAGTAACGAGCAGAATAACAATAGAGTGAAAACTGGAAAGACGATGTGAACCTTTGCCATTGAAATCAGTTAGGCTGAACAAAATGAACGTTATCTAGTGGTACATAAACAACACAAGGGATGCGTGCATGCATGTCATGGTGAGGAAATGTGCTTACCCACTAGATATTTGCTAAAAGTGTGATGTTCATTGCAAAGACCGGACATGAGAACTGAGCAAAATGGTGGCAGCCATCTAATTTTTTGAAATTTGTCAGTGGAACTTTTATCAACAGCCATATGTCAGAGGAGGATGTGGCAAGAATCAACTGTGGTATGTGTACTAAAGAAAGGGGCAAAGACATAAGTACAACCACTAGCAAATTCACCAAAACTTTCAGATTCTAATATTTTTCTTTCCAACTTATAATGGTGGCAATGGGAGAAAACATTGATTTTGCCAAGTTCTGTTTTACATCAGCAGTGTCTCTGGCAAGGGTGCAGTGTTTTATCCAAGTTGATGAGAGGTTGTGTAACCAAAAATCTTTAGTGAGAATCTTTCACGCTTATAGGTATTATGCGTAAATTTTCTGAGTTTATATATGCTCACATCCAAAAGAAAGTATACAGTTTTTTACATGGCATAACTTTTTTCATAGTAAACCAATCACCTTCATTCTTGGCTGAGTTGTTGTGAACACTTTTTACAATGTGTACAATGCGTGTTGTCGGGTTGTGATTATTACGAGTTCACCCTCCCGAACGGGTACTCACTGTTGACACATTAACACAAGTTTTGCTTTTAAATGAGGGTGTAGACCATTTTAATTGTCACCACGTTTTTGCTTGACTCAGTCGCTATTTGAAACTGGGATTATTGTTTGCTTTTTGTGACAATTTTCGTCATGCCGTGGCTTTCTCCAGACCAACGCGGGCATGCGATAGGCCATCTTGAAGCTGGTGTTTCTATTAGTCAAGTGGCTAGACTGTTAAATGTCACCAGACGAACATAAACTTGCAAAGACGTTTCATTGCCTCTGGATCCACTAGAGACCGCCCGAGAACAGGAAGACAGATTCATCCAGGTAACGCATTTGAGAAACCGTTTTCAAAATGTTACCCATACTGCTCAAAACATTACTGGACACCGTGCAGTCAGTTGTCAGACTGTTTCATGCCGCCTCAGTGCCCATGGAATACGAGCAAGACGACTTCTCCTGCGCCCTCATCTCGGGCGGGCCCGCCTCCAATGGGCGCATACACACTTCCACTGGACAAGACAGCAAAGGACAACGGTCCTTTCTACAGACGTCGAGATTTGTCCTGGGACAACATGAACCAACGAGAGATTTGCTGGTAAGTGCATTCATGAGGCCCCGAACAGAGGCTATGGATAGGTGATAGTCTGGGGAGGCATCACAACAGATCATAGAACTGCTCTTGTGCATGTGCCTGTCACCCTTACAGGTGCAGCATACATCGCCAATATTCTGCAGCCCCACATCCTCCCATTTTTGCAGAAACACAACCCCATCATCCTTCAACAGGACAACGCACCTCCTCACCGAGCCAGGGTGACTCAGCAGTTTTTTGCCGCCAACGGCGTCGACATCATCAACCCGTGGCCTGCAGTTTCCCCAGATATGAATCTGATCAAACATGTGTGGGACATGCTTGGACGAGCTGTGACAAATATGGACCAACCGCCCCAAAACAACGATGAACTGCTTCAGGCGCTCACCGCTTCTTGGAACGCACATCCTCAACAACAGCTGGCGGTACTGGTCAATTCTATGAGAAGGAGATGCATTTGTGTGGTCAACGCAAGAGGAGGATATAGTAGATACTGAATTGTGACAGTGAATAACCCGCAAGAAGTGTAAACCAGGCCAGAGGAACATTTCTTTGTCAAGGTAGACAAGAACTACTTACTCTGAGTTTTTTCATTTTAACCCCAGGGTTGGAATAGTGGAACGTAAAGTACAAAAACATATCCAGCTACACAGTTTTTCTTCATTTTAACCCAGAATAAATTTGTCTTTGTGAAAAATATCAGGTTTTCATAGTTTTTCCCTTTGTCTTGTCCGTATTCGATTTAGAGCAGGGGGTATACTTTCTTTTGGACGCCAGTATATATCTTAGGTTAAGGATTTTTTTCCCTGCATTGTTGGTTTATAACCTTTATCAAGAATGATGATGTAAATAACCAGCATGCAAGAAAACGATGATTTGGTATTTTCCTTTTACATCACATTACTGTAAAACTGCAATATGTTTGACTAAATGGTAAATGAGACTCTTTTACAAAAGATCATTAAGAAAACGTTTACTACAAATGCAGGAGAAAGGGGCAAAAAATATTTCCTGTTATGACAAACTGGTTATGGAAGCCATGCACAATTTCAAAACAATCCGCTAATTAGGAGAAAAAATATTGAAGCAAAACCTAGTTCATTAATTTGTGAACGCGCTGTAGTGCTGTGAATGAACAGGTAAAAATTTCATAGTAACCTCCCCAGATTGTCTTACAGATTGTTTCCTGTCAGATATCTTATGTAAAAGCTATATTTCTGTTTGTTTCCTGTCAGATATCTTATGTTAAAGCCATATTTCTGTTGCTAAATGGCAACAGGGAAAAGGTATCTTAAGGGGATGTTGGTGAATATGTTAAGAAATGTTAGAACTAATATCTTAAAATCTTTGACATTTCCAGATGAAAGGTGAGAGCTTCCACACATGAGGAAATGTTTCCCATTACTAAAGATCAATATGACAAAATGCATATTTTATTTCATTATGCAGCTTTACCGAAAAAAAACAACATTTTTAGTACTTACCTCATTGAACAGAATTCAGTTAGCTTCACTTCATTGCAGCTCCTCAGAAGCAAGGAAAGAGTTGCAGTTAAAAGAAGTTGTGATTGTCCTTGACTTTTATGCAGAAATGTAGTACTTTGTGATGAGGAAAATGGTGGGATTAAGCAGCAATAGTTGCAGTTATCCAGATTGGGATCAAGTTGCATCAACTGTGATTTATTTGAATCTATTTGTTCTTTTTCATGCCTAGAAACACAAAAAGAAAAAGGACAAAAAGTCAAAGAAAGAAAAGGACAGAGAGAAGAAAGAAAAGAAGAAAGAGAAGAGAAAGCTGAAAGAAAAACGCAGTGAATATGAAGAAGCTGAAGGAATCACAACACCATCCAAAGAGGCCATCAGTATTTCACAGCAACCCACACCAAGTGATGTTCAATTACCAGTAAGGGCATGTTCATTTTGTATAGACTTCTCCTCACAAGCAGGTTTTTAGTGCAGTATATGTGCCATGTTTTTTTTAGATTTGTTTAAAATTGAAACTACTCTGGATTTACTTGACTTGTGTCCAGTACACCAAGTTTTATGCTGTAGTCAAATAATGTAACCGTAGATACATGAATTTTCTTATCAGAATGTTGTCTTTTTTCCATCTTTCATAGCATGTTCATACAAATACTAACGTTACCAAAACTCTCAAAATGAAGAAGCCAGTGTTATTGTGAAAGACTTTGCAAGTTGTCATATTTTCATATATATTTTATCAAGCATGTTACACAATGTGCTTAGCAATAATCAAAAACATCCTAATTTTGAAGTCTTTCATAGTCCCCCTATCACTCCAGTTTATCAGATTAACTAATTTCCTAACCCTTTATTACAAATAACTTTTCAAAGTTCTAGTGTGTCCCAGAAGTAGCATCACCATGTACTTCAAGTGTCTTGTTGGTGAATGTCTAAACAGTCACCATCATGGGAGCTAGCAGCCTAATGAAGACAAATTTTAATTCAACATAATACTTTCTCTTTAGTTGAGTGATATATTTAACTGTAAGAGCCAATCACTGGTGCATACCGTTGTTACTGGTTGGGCATTCTTGAGGACTATACTGTGCAGTAGAATGGCTGAATTTACGTCAGATAGACTTACTGTAACATTCTATGCAGCTACCTATTCTTCCATGAATTTCCTTCATACAGGTAAACAAAAACTTGGCAGCATTAGGCACTGAAAATATGAGTTAACAAAGGAGTTTAATCATACTCTCACAAATGTGAAATCAAATGCTTTAAATTCAGGGATGCCACTCTCCCGGGAATTCTCGGAAATCCGAGAATATCGACGGATCCGAGAATGCCATCCGAGGACCGCCCGAGAACCTGTGACGACTCTCGGAAAAAGGAGATTCTCAAGATCCAAAATTTATTCAGAAGTTTCGGTACGGCCCCCGGACAGTTAGATCAGCATTCACAATAGACATATGCGTTTCTGTATGGTCAGCGTATGGCTAGACAGATTAGAATTAATAAAAGGTCACCTTCGGCCTTAGTAAATGCGTTCTTCAAATTCCGAACTGTCATAGAAGCAGTTATTTTGGTTTCGAAAACTCATTTTGAGAAAGGAAACCATACAGGACACCCAAATTTGCTATTATGCTTCCCAGTGCACGCTTTCCTCTGTGGAAATTGCCTTGTTGGCTTAGCTTCGGCAGCACTAGGACTGGCTAATCGCCCGTCGCACTTGCTTGACTTCCTTGGGTGATGTGTGGGTTAGGCTGGTAGACTTCTCAGAACATGTAGATCTATGTTGATTTGGAGAGATACAGTCGAGTCCATGTATGTCGAAATCGGATTCCTCCAATTACTTATTAGTCGAAAGAAAAAGAAATAATAGGTTTTTTTCCTTCTTTGAGTCTATTAATTATCCTTGCATAAGAAGAAGTAATTAATGCCCATTTCTGATTAGTCCAACTGCCCAGCGCTGCCACAGAGGCAAAATCACCTCCTGGCGTCCTCCCCGCGTGGTGCCAAACAACGCCGACAGCTTGAAAAACAAACAAGACAGTGCCGCGGATAGAGAGAGGCAATAAAACTGGACACGGCGAGTGGCACTAACCGCAGTACAATAAGTAGGGCGTGTGTATTAACACCACAGCTAATAAGAGAATGCGGGAGGGCTCGGCGGTGCTGAAAAATCAATCGATAATTAAACATCTCGGCAGCAGTGTATACATACAACGCATCTGGCCATTGCACTGTGATGGTAAATTAACCCATTCAGTACCACTGGTTCAGACATAGCTATTGCTCTAAGGACCACGCAAGGGGACAAAACTCCAACTCTTGTCATACAAGCAATTTTTAAAAATTCATAACAAATACATTTTTGTATCAATTTTAATAATTTTTACATCTGTTTGAAGGAAAATGGCTGAAGTTTTATTTATAGTCAACTTTACATGAAAAAAGTAAGAATACTGTTTGATATCATTAATCAAAACATTAGAAATTTTTTAAAAATCTGTTTGACGGGATCGTGTAGACCTAGATCTAGATCTGCCTCGCTATCATCATCCACAGCATCCCCAACGTCAGCAAACGGTACCATTATAAATGTATTATCATCACTTTTACAAGCATTATCATCAGGAACAGTGTCATTGTCATTATAGTCATCACGATCCGCAGCGTTCTTGAGCTATTTCGCGAGGAATTCGAAGGCCATTTCGCACTGTCGAAAATCGCTCTCAAAACAAACGGTAGAGTATTAGAATAGCGTCCCTTGTGACTATAACGGACAGAATTTAAGGTCTTCTCTGATGGGCTGTTATTTTAGGCTACAACTCCGTATATTAAGCGTGTGAATGGAGCTGAAAATACTAGTGTTACTATCGGCCTGAATCGGCGTGTATGGTCCGCCGTTTATAAGGCGGAAGCGGCCGGAGGCGGGCGCTATGGTACCGAATGCGTTAACAAGAGGCTGCCCTCGTGACCTCCCCAGTGTGCTCGCTCGCTCACGTACGGTTGACTCATCTTTGTCATTTTCAACTTGAATTAAATTGAATTTGTCCTCTAAATAATGGCTTCCTCTAATCCTGTAAAGAGAAACCTCAAGACTCTTTCCATTGAGTCGAATATTAACATGCTCCAGGAAATCGACAGAGGTGCGATGTCAAAGAATGTCATAGCTGAGAAATATGGCGTTCCCGCTTGCACGCTTTCTACGATCTTGAAAAACCGGGAACAAGTGGAAAAAGCGGCGGCCTCTTCATCTATAAAGCTACTACTCAGAGCGATTTCTTAGAAAAAGAAATAATCCCATTTAAAATACTTCCCCAATATGCCATTGACATCCCCTGTTGAATTGCCCCCGTGACCTCCCCAGGGTGCTCGCTCGCTCGCATACGGTTCACTCGCCTTGGAAATCGGTAGTCGAATTCCGATTTCTCCAACTCATTGGGGTGGTCCCAGCGAATTGGAGTTAAGCAGACTCGACTGTAGTTTGAATTATGTTTGAAAAAGAGATCTGAGCAGCAAAATCTTTTATGGCCATCCAAATAGGGACTTTCCAAATGAAGCTTTCTCTTATAAAATCACAACCCAAGCACTTCGAGAAACAAGATTTTGAAGCAGCCTGTCCTAACCTTTGTGTTTACAAAAAAAATTCCAGCATTGACAAAGAACATGTTTATTTTTTGAATGTTTTATCAGGAGAATCAAACTGTGTGATGAGTTTTATTCAAACAGCCTTATCTGCTGCCTGATCCATGATAATTAGGGGTTGACAAGCCTGCTTTTAATTTCTCTACTGTATAATTATGTAGTAAATTTATGCGTCTTCATATTTTAAAGAGATAGCTTTAGTTCTTTCTTTTTAAGAAGCTTTATTTAGAGATTAAACATGATTTGGTTCTTTGAAAGAAGAGGATTCAGGTTAGAGACTCAAGTCCACATGATTTCCCAAGAAGCCGCAAAACTTTCAGAGAATTTTATGAAAAGTGAGTGGCATCCCTGAAATCCTAGAACAGCAATCCCCATCCCAGATTTCTTTCTATGAATTGACCATTTGTACCTTGGACATTGAAATTCTTAATTGCTAAGGTGGAAGTAGGCAAAACTGTTAAGCTTCAGTTGTTCAGAGCCCCAAAGTTTGGTGAAATGGGAAAGTTCATGTAGATGGAAAAGAATGTCTGAGAAAGACATGACCATATTTTCGCGGTCTCTATATCTCAATGCAATAAACGCCAAAACTGTATTTTGTAAAATTCCGTCAGTATTATCAGTCTCCATGCAACAGGCAGGAGAGAGTCTATGGTCAGTTATATGCCCTCCGGACTTTCAAGTTGTCATAAATTATTTATGGAAACATTTTTGCTGGTGCTTCTTCTATTCCTCGAAAAGGATGATGTTAAAATTTTGGGGCACAAATTCTGTCATCCATTTTCATTGAAGATATCAGTCAGTGTTAAAGATATCGAGCACTGAAGCAACAAATAAACCTGAAACTTTTGTCTTCCAGTGTCCATAGAGCTGGAGTGCATGCTGGCTTTGAAAATTTTCACAAGCCAGTATGTTGTTTTTTTCAAACCTTTATCCTCACAAAAGAGTGATATACTGGTACTGATAAAACCTCAATCTGTAAAGACAGGATGGCCACAGTCGTGGAAAAAAGTCATGTCAGTGGCATTCTCGTTTCTGGAAAATATCTTGAATCTGTGGCAATTCCCAGCTGCCACAGGAAATTGAAAACTTGGATTCACAGTTTTTAATCTTGCTTGAAACGTCTTTGCTGTACCAGTTAACTACAGTTAATGGAGCATTAAAAATCTTATCAAACAGTAGACAAATTCCATGATAGAATAAGATGTCCTGTGATGGTTTGACAATGTTTTTATTACAGGAGAAGTTACACCATTTGGGAAATCATGGCAAAAGTTCATAATTTAATAATAATGCCTGTCCTAGTCTGAGATTATCAAAAAGTCGAAAATATTTTTCCTAGAATTTCCCCTCTTGCACAAACTTAGCTGGAAGGCCAATGATGTGGAACTTTTGCTTTTGAAACTGTGTTATTTTTCAGTGGAGTGTTGGTGATAATCATGAACTGCCAATATAAGGAGTAAGTAAATTGTGAACGTTGGCAGCTGCCCTGAAGCCTTGTATAGATCATGCACGAAATTAAGACTACACATGTGAACTTCCATCCTACTTGCTTTTTTAAAAGAAAAACGTATTTTTATGTAGTTTTGTAGACTCTCAGAATGTGGATCAGTGCTTGTTTTGGCTTGTTATTGTTATCCATTGGTTTAGAATTATTTTTTTACAGTCATGCCGGATTGAAGGCGCGGAGCAAGTTTGACATAATCACCTGGGTTTTCTAGACCATTCTCCTTTGCAAGACTAGGTCTTGATTGGTTAACAATTGAAATATTACAGAAAAGAAGCCCCTATAGCCTTCCCCATACAAGAGTGTTCCATCCACAATTAGTGAAATCATGAACAGGCAACAGGCAAGCTATGGTATTGAATTCAGAAGTGAATCTAAGGTGGAGAAGTGATAGAGTGTTATTTTCTAATTTGGAAGATAGGCAAATCCTTCAGACTAGAAGAGCACCAAATGCATGTCCTTTTTTTATTTCTTTCCTAGAATAGAGCAGTTTTTCCCTGTCATGAGTATCTGTTGAAATTCTGAGAAAGGCACATTCGTCAGTATCTAATTTCATTAGTGTGGCTATGGAGTAAAAGCTGCTGGCAAAGATCTGTAGCTGGTTCACAGACTTATCCAGTCAGATGCTCTCATGCATGATGCATACCTAACAAGCAATCTGCATGCTACCAAGAGGAAGGCATAAAGCAAAGAAAAGCCACCAGCAGGAAGCAGCTGTTGTAAAATAATGTTCAGACAGTTTGTAAAAGATCACTTACAGAATGTGTTAAACTGGATGATCAGCAGTCAGTGCCGCACCTCTCAAATACTTGGACTTTTCTTTTTTTTGAGGAGGAATTGCCATCCTTCTCTTTAATATCTGAAAAACTAAGGATTTGCAAGTATTCAGAAAGAAGATTCCCATTTAGCAAACGGTGGCATCCACATTTGGGAACTAATTTGTGTAACTTTCTAATACAAGTGGTCATCACTCAGAATGTTGCTCACAGGGAAAATTGCTATTCTGGGAGGTTTTCTACCTCAAAAATATTTGAAGTTAAAAGTATTTGACAGAAAAGGTTGACATTACTTAAGGGCAAGTGCGGCATCCTGTAGAGGTAAAATTGGGTCAGTTAAGGGTAGTTTCTTGAACGGCGACATGTCCTTTATCGATTCCTGAAGTTATTTTTATGATACCTGTCTCAAAAAGTTTATTTTGATGCAAAAGGAAATGGTCACCCTGTCTCAAATGCATACTGTCAGTAATCTTTATTGTCATTTGTCTCAAAATCACATTTTTTGTCACTCCATCTCTTCGATCTGACTTTTTTCTGGTCCAGTTTACATAAAATTTTGCACACCAACTCTCCATGCCTCTGTTTTGAGATTGTCACAGGTTTTTTTTTTCGATATCTTGTGTTTTCTATCTTTTATAAATTTTTATAGGTGAAAATTCTCAAAATTTTCAATGTTTTTTCATGACATTTTAAAAAAATTATTTTAAAAATCTATCCAAGAAATCAAAAGAAGCCTGTGACATTCTATTTTAAATAAAGTGATCTTTCAAATGGGAAAAAAAACAACAGCATCCTACCATCTGTTGTTCTCCAGATCGAAGGGTTCAAAGTTACGCAAAAGTTATGCATATTTTCCAATATGGCGGCCAAACAATTGGTATTTCCATAGCAACAGAGGGAGGAAATTACAAAACACCCCCATTTATCTTCTTCCTGGCCCTATATGACCCATTTTGCACCCCAAAATGACGTTTCCCTTATTAATGAAAATGACCTAATTCTGCCGCACTTGCCCTTAAGGTTTGATTTGCTGTCTAACAATCAGGATGATATTTCCAATCAAAAATAATCTGCAGTGACTGAAAAAGTACATCACTGCTTTTCTTGATTCTGATTGTTCTTTTTTTTTCTCTACAACTGTGAACATTGAGGAATCTTTCTGGCATGATTGTCTGTAGTTATTTTGTATGTGTCAGAGTGTGTAAGATGTATATTTGACTTTACTCCTGACAGCTTAATTTAATGTATTTTGTTTTGCATTTTTTTTTCCTTGCAGCCAATGTCAAGCTATTTGCCGCTGGCAGAAAACTCAGCAATCAAACTGGTAAATCTGTTGATCTTCCTGTTCATCATAAAATGTCCAATTAACAGGGATGCCAATATTGCAGAAGATTACAGAGTGCTGGAAATTTTATTACCTCTAAAATGTAGGCTGTGACAAGGAAGAAATGGTGATGAAAAAAAAAAGCATACTGGGATTTCAAATTTAAGAAAAAAAAAATAGTAACAGTAATCTACTTAAGCATGAGTGCAGTGTGCAGGCAATTGTAGCAGCTTCAAACTCGTACACTAACTTGTTATGTCAGAACACAGTAACATTATATGGTAGGGTGACTGGGATGTGAGAGTCTGTAGCAAAAATGCTGTTACTCAACCAGGCAAAACTTTAATATGCATTTTATGCATACAGATCATTTCTGATCGGACAGCCCTATAACTTGGCTTACAGGTCTAACTATCATGCGAATCCAATTTAGTGCACTTGTTATTGCAGGCCATGTTTGGGCATCATTAGTGCATGTACAAGACCTGCATTTACAGTGAGCAATGGGGTCCAAAGCAAATTACATTTACTGTAATACTAATGCATGTAACAGCATTGGCTTTCAAAATACAGGGATTCCTAGGAAGACTTCCTCTTGCATTGAGTGCAGATGATATATGAGCCAGACCTGACAGACAGTTCTTTTACCTAAGCATTTTACTCTGGGGTACTGTCATTGTCATTAGGGTTGGTGGGCTTGTCACTTGTTATGATGTACAAGTATCTTAACCGAGGGCACTGAAGTGATGCACTGGGTTCCTTAATAGATCAGTTTAATGTCAAAATGAGGTTTTTGCAAGTCCACTAAAGACCATCTGTAATATGGAACTAATGTCTTTTTAGATGTACAAGAAGAGTTTTCTCAGCTTAAAATGGACGGTGCATTTAGTCAGAGATTTTAGATGGTTGCAGTATGGAAATAAAGTATAATGAGTCTCCCTTTTAAGTTGTTTTACTCAAAACACCTAAAATTTTTATCCATTCCTACACCAACAGCAAATAACTTCTAATTTAATGCAGTGGCACCACTCTTTGTATGCGCCATTATTTGGTGAATGCAGCCCGTGGTCATCTGGAACGCTTATCGATAGTAGGTTACTGTGCACTGGATACTGATATTATGGTGAAAAATATTCGTCTTTTATGTTTTAAATTTTTCTTCTAGCAAGTTCACAGAAACCACAAAATACCATGTTGATATACCCACATATCAGAAAGAATGAGCCAAATGGTAGGCCTAATCTGTAATTCATCTTTCCAAATCAGTACAGGCATTCTTTGTTGCATGTTTTTCAAGACAACTAAGTATGGTCTGTTAAGTAGCAGAGGCTATTGGAGCATATCTGGGTGAACATAATATTTCTTCAACTTACATGTTCTTCAAAATTGAACATTTCTTGCCATGCACTACAAGAAGTTAGACTAACAAGAAAAAATTATGAACAGCTTTCTAGTATTAGCTTTTGTTAGCAGTATGAGTATTGGGGGATATTAATTATAATCTCTTTTTTACTTGAAACTGCACACCATATCACACCTGCTCTTCAGCATGAAAATTTTCAGGAATTTTTTTTTCAGCTGGATTTGGCATCCCTGAATGGGTTCCCATAGACACCATGTTTAATGCCAGAAACCTTTGGCTGTATGTACTGTTAATGATGTTGCAGCTCTGTGTCACTTAATTTGTGTCTTCTTTCATGAGAATTGTACTGTCATATAATGCTGAGGTAGTGATAACACTTGTGGCCACAGTTATATGGCTCAATATTTATAACCAGTTTGATTAACTACAAGAAACATGTGTAACCACATGCAGGTTCTGCATTTGATTTGGACACCATAGTTGTTATTACCTCTGCCAAGGAGGTTGTGTTTTTACCTTTCTGAGTTTATTTGCTTGTTTGATGGCCAACCTTCACACCAACGGTGATCATTTGTGTTAGTGACTGCCCCATGTCATGAAACCAACTGAAAAAAACTGACGGTATTATTATGCGCAAGTCACTTCCTTTGGTCCTAAACACATTTCCACATCTAATATATTTATTGCAGCTGAAGAAACAGTTGATTTGCTGGACCCTAAAGCTGTTTGCTGCTCTGTTTAAGTTGGAGATGTCATTTTTCTAGATTTTTTTGAAAGGTCTGGCATCCAGGGTGTAAAAATAAAGTTAAGAGATGGCAGCACAATGGTTAATTTGACAGAAAGTGAATTTGTGGCATTTTTCCTTCTTTGCGCATACTAAATGTATTCCGGCTACAGAAGAATGTGCATTAAAGACAACACCTGTAGGTCATCCATCATTTATTGTTTGCAGGCCTCAAAGAGACCACACAAGCAACACTAATCTTGTCGTGTAGTGAAATAGAAGCAGTGAAAAACTTCTCATGTAGCAGAATTAACAAAAAAAAAAAAAAACAAGGAAAAATTTTGTCAATTTTTTTCTGAGTAAATCCGAGGTAGGGACAGGCCAGTTCCCAGTCTGTTTTTACAGTATCACAACTGATGATAGTCAGTGATTGGAATTATGGTTGTGGGAAGGATTTCGCAAGTCATAATCATGTCAGAATCTAAGAAATACCAGTTCCTATTCATTTAGGACTGAAACTACTTTCAGAAACCAGAAAGCAGAGTCTTTTTGAGTGTTTACACAGCTTTGGTTTCTCAGTTTCATATGAAAGAGTCATAAATATTTCTAAAGACATTGTCAACGCTTCTTGCTCCTAGTCCTACTGTCTATATCAAAGGGTATATTATTATGTCCCATTCTCCCAGGATTGGTGAATACCAAGAAAGCATCAACCAGGACAGACTAAACATCTGATAAATGAAGTGAGAAACTTGAAGAAAGTCTTCACACTAAATACAAAAACATTCAGCAAAGTTTCTCAAAGGAGTTAGGCTACTCTACAGTAATGTCCTGTCCCTGAGACGCTCTGATGCTACACAAACACATGCTCTAGATCTGGGACCTTCACACTTTTCTTTTTTTCGTCTCACTATTCCGAAAACTGGAAAAAGACATAAAGAGACAGTGTTTTGAGTTTTATAATCAAGTAGAAAGTGAACTGAAGACTGATATTACTATAAGGAAGGGTCTTTCAATGGTTAATGTTTGAAGGTCACTGACTGATGGAATTTTTGTGTATTCACGGGTGGTAACTACATAGAAACCAAGGCAACTCTCAGGTGTCACTGTTCTTAAACGTCCCATTAATGGTGGGTAAAGAACTTATTTAGCACCCCTCGTATGTATTATGAATCTCCAGTTTTATTTTTTTGTAAATCTTTGAGCACCCTTAAGACATGTATATTTGTCATAGTTCTTCCCAGTTAAGCCAGTAAGTTAAGAAAACAAAAGCAATCCCTGCTAGAGTTTACCCAGTCAGAAGGCATCAGTTGACCTATTTTTGAACTGGTTTCAAGCCTCCCACAATAAGATGTCACCTTGCTTCCATCTAAATTCTTACTGCATAACAAGGTACTCATTTGGATGCAGCTGCATACTTGCACTCACATTTGCCAACTTCCTTCAAATATTTGGACTCAGTGAGCCCCACTATATGAGTACTTTCCTTGTTAAAATAAAAAATCTGTTTCTGGTAGTTTGAACTCCCTGTGATGGTCCCAGACTTGACAGTTTTCAATTTCTGGGTATTTCCCACGGCCATGCTGTCTCAAGATCAAATGGCCTTGATTATGACAACGTGCTCTTTTAAGGCTTGTGATGCGGTGGTAGAATTTATTTTACCTTCTGCTTGCTTCGCTCGAGTGCAGCAATAGAATTTATGCACTTCTCCTAGCCAAGATTTGAGTATGTCATTAGAATTTTGCACCTCAGTGTCATCTGACCGGCAGACAACATATGCAGCAGTCATTATCCCTAACAATGGCCATGCGGCTAGAACTGGGAGCCTTATGCTACAAGAGTTAATTAGCCATCACAAAAATGTCTAAAAATCTTAAAGCATGTTAAAAATATAAATAGAGCTCACTTAACAGGACATTGCTTTACCCAAAATCTCAGTTAACCTGAACAAAATAAAAAAAACATCTATGGACCAACTTTATTCTGTATCAAATACTTCTAGCTCCTGATAAGATGTTTCAGGGAACCTTCAGTTACATAATGGCTGATGTACCAGCAAGAAAGAGGAAAAGATGACAGATAGGAAAAAGTGAGACATTCCTGTCACAATTGGCCCTCCCTTTGTCTGCTGGTGATCGGGTGTGTGGAAATCACCTTCTTGATTGTTACGAATAGGATGGTGAAAAGAAGCAAATTATCCCTGGTCTATGAGATGCATCTGCCAAAAGAAGCCAATAAGAAAACATGGTCAGGATCTGAAATTGCCCCAAAATCCAGTATACATACTGACCAAATCGTCGATTTGGGTTCAAAATACTGAAATTGGGTTATTGCTATTTTTAGACACTTTGACATCTTGGGAATCGAAAGCATTGATGGTCGCATGTGAAAGAATCCATTTTGCCTCTCAAAAATGCATTTCATTAGGGTCACCCCCAGGCTTTTTTGTGAATTTATACTGAACTTGTCTGATTTTGATGGCATATTTTGTCTATATGCAATAAAATTAGACCTATCTTGTTGCATTCCGTTGGAAAGGAAATTTTCTCCTCCACAAGGTCAACCTCTCATTGGCTGGCCAATGAAAATGTCAGAATGACGGCATCCCCCGAAAGCGAAGCATAAATTATGTCGGGTCTTATTTACATCGCTAAAAATAGTTAGGTCATGGCCTAGTTTCAACCGGAACAAGTCATGCTGATGTTTCATTCGCTCGTTTGTTTCCGGCAAGCGTGACCTAGTTATCTGATTGGATTTCTTTGGTTCGGGTGGCCTCGTTTCTGTTTGTACGTAAATAGCAGCATGCAGGTTAGCACGTGAATACCTGACAGGAAGGAGATGGCCAAGAAATTAGTAGCCTAATTTTTCTTTGTGATCCTGAAAACGGCCCGTAGCCTTGCCCTAGACAAAGCTAGACAGAAAAAGGAGACCGAGGAAGGTGGCAGGGCATGTATTGCTGTAAAAACAGTTTTTCAGACGTTCTTTGTGTGTGAAATTTTCAGGTGCATTTTTCTCAGAACTATACTTTTCCACACATAATTTGAAACTCCATCATAGTTTACGAACCAATCTTTGCGAAATTTGGTATATAAGCAGTTTATAGGTGCACAAAAAAAGTGACAGAGAGACATTTAGACTTTTTTTTTTATTTTTCAGGAAATATGTTGGCGGAGGCCAAAAAATGGGGGAAAATTGATATTCTGATACATACCACTTTTGAAAATTCATAAAATAATTGTTTGTCATTTTATCAAAAATAACTTTCTGTCACTTTGTAGACATTGTGTATAAGAATGCATGTGTGGAATTTCAGTTGGATTGCATGTCATCTGGAGGAGGAGTTTCCTTTTGAAGTTGACCGTTTTCTAAGTAGAAAATTCAAGATGGCGGCCATTTCCATAGCAACCCTAATAAATTGTCAAAAAATTGTGACTGTTTTCCACTAAGTTGAGCCTGCTGAGTCCAAAAATCAAGGTTAAAATCATGTGGCACCAAGCATTTAGAAAATGGCCTTCAGGTGGTGCCCCCCCCCCCCCCCNAAGACTCTTTATTTCCCTTTATATAATACTGTAAATAGTTAACTCATTGAACTTGCCAAGATTATGCCGCTCTCTTTAATTTTGTGTAAACAGAATTCTCATGTACATATATCTGTACTTTTTTAATATCTATTTTACCTAGACATATGAGACTCGCATCAACCACCAGCGCAGTGACCAGATAGTGGTGTCTGTGGTATTCAGCAACCTCACGAAAGACACCATCAAGGATCTAGAATTCAGTGTGCTGGACACACTCAATACCAAACTCATCCGAGGGGTATGTTCTGTTGTTATAATTTTTCCACACGAGCAAATTGTACTCAATGCATGTGACACCATTTTCCTGAAGAATGGTAGAATATTCACTTTGAGGCAGCTGGCAGTTCAGGCAATTCATGACAACTTCAAACTTTATGTGGTTATACTGTATACTGTCTGATCAGTTTTTACCTGCTGAAATGCAAAATTGCCACTGGCCAGGTAGGTAAGCCTAGTGTTGGCAAGGCAGTCCACAGTAATCCCAAGAACCAGTGAGTCAACCTGGAGTTTGCAAAACTTGCTGGTAGCCATGGCAACTAGAGAAAAATTGCAGTACAATGGATTCTCAAAATGAAGCACTCAGTTTATAAGTAACCTCTTTATTAAGTATGGAATTCACATGTGTAGCTTGGTCAGGATGTAGGAAGTGTTCAGGCAGAGAAACGTCAGCAAAAATCCTGAAGTACAACAGCTGTCATGTTGGATTTATTGGAGTTTCCCTATCTTCATTTTATTTCTTGACAAGTCATTTGATAGTTTGATGCTTGCATTTTACATGCTGAGGTATCTTAGTCCATGACTTAAGAATTTACAGCCTAATTCAGCCTATTCACTGAAGACTCACCTCATGTTTCATCCCTACTTCATGTTCATTCACTGTGCTGCAATTTTTTCCCTTGGTTTATGTTCACTTTATCAGAGCTAAGGGAGCTACAGCACAGTCTTCTTAACTAACAGATTATCATTAAAATTGTTTTGACACATTGATGAATGATTTCAGTCGACACACACCCTGTCTTGATGAAAAACCCATGGTCAGTGCTCTGCAACAGTTACATATATATTTCATACAAGATGTAAAGTGGTTAAATAGCATAGTGGTATGTGAAATGTGGAAGACATTTCAGCTTGGTGGGTGTTTTCTTTGCCCCGCCTTAGTACCTTTCTCTCTGCTGCAGACGCTACTGGCTTGCTAATGGCAACCAATAGGCGTTCCATGTTGCCGTACATTACTGTACAATGCTTCTATGGTAATGGGAGAAGGAGAGCCATAGAAAGATGAGACAATGAGAGAGACAGGTGTCTGCAGCTCACAGTTAGAGAATTGATGAGAAAACAGCAAGCACAAAAACTGATTTTAGAATGGAGGGAGCCACCCATAGCAGGGATCACTGAAGACAGGCTTTTCTGTTCTGTAAATTACAGTATAGACTGATGCCATTTCGGCAGAAGTAGAATTTGCTCTGCATTTTTGGATAGGAGTTGATATACAATGGTTTCAATATAATTAAAGCATGCTTAATCCGAATCTGCTGTATACCAAGCACAAATCTGCGTATTAAGCAAAAAAAAAAACTGCATTAAAAACACTTAATTTTTTGCTGTCCGTTTTAGACTCACACGGAGCACTGTACACATGGATTTCTCGCGAGGAGAGCGAGTCGGCACCGAGCCAGCAGTAGTTTTGTAGTTTTGTTGTTCCTCTCATGAACAGTAAGTGAGAAACATTCTGAAATACGTGCATATTTTGGGAAAGATTCCTCATGTGGACTAATATTGGACTGTTCTGAGCTTAGACCATCCGGAAATATCCCAAGATTTAAGTCCAGACTAGTCTAGCCGAGATCAGACTGTAACAGTTGTGTCGCTCAATAAAGCAATGCAAATCTTTGTGAACTCTCTTGTGCCAGATAAGTTAAATCTCAGTAGATTAGAATAATATTGTGATATTAGAAAAATGGATTGCTGTGGATTGGCTCTTCTGTATAGATATTTTTCTTGTCAATGTCGTAGTCGAACCAAGTGCACCTTGCCATAGATCTATAGGGTGCCTCAGAACGCTGCTCGCTGAAACAGAGTCCCCCAAGCGATCTATTTTTAGCCACGCCGTCTGAACTGGTGGCTGACTGTTACCTTCATTCATGGGTGAAAGGTCAGATTCGTGCTGCCTTCGATGTTGACTGTTACTACTACTAGTATTACTGATAAGGCTGCTAGGCGTAACCTAGAAGTTTATTCAGCCAGTGCCTCAGAACAAGCATTGCGCTTAGAGTACTTGCCACTTGAACATAGGAAGTAACATTGTCAAGATCTGGAGAGAGTATTTTTTTCTCCTTTTTCCGAAACTAGAAATTTCCGAAATACCACTAATTTAAGACCATGCAGTCAAGAACTTTTTCATAATGGTACTACGCAGACATGAACTTTTTGGTACTGGTGCTAAAATCAGCAGAATTTTACAGAATTCCTGCTAACAAAAAAAAAAAAAAGTATATGATAGATGGTTGCAGCAGCAAGTAGTTATTCTGTGCAACACAGCCCAATATCAGTGAACGAGCAAATGAGTTGGGGAAAACTTCAATAGTTATGTCGGATGTTCTTGCCTAATCTAGACTGTAGACATAGAGAATTATCAAAATAATATATTATATTACCACTCAGAAACGCATACACATTCATCTATCCACAAATCCACAAACATCCCAATACACACACACACACAGACACGCACACTAAAATATTTACACACACACACGTGTGCCACACTCAAACACCAGCACAGTCATGTCAATACATATTACAACAAAATCCCATATAAAACATGCCCTTGGTGTACTTATTATTGAGGTATACTTGATATACTTGTTAATACGTGCCCCATTATGAAATGATAGAATGATAATGAGTCCGTGCACGTGAAATTCAGTCTTAATACCAAGGTAAGTTACACTTATGAAATGAATCAACACTTAATATTGAGGTTCCTCTACATGTACATATAAGGAGATAAATCAACCTTTATTTACTCTCAAGGGAATATGTTTTATAATGTCTGTTAGTATCAGTATTACCTATTAATCAGCTGCACGTGGGAGAGGAGGAAGGGGAAGTCAAGATATTAAGTTATTATATCAATAGGTATATATCTTTACTAGGTATGAAATCATATGCGCGAAGTCCTTGATAAGTATAACATATACTTTTATCATGCACCAAGGGGCATTTGATACAAGAACTTTATTTAATGAAATGATAATTACAAAATTTCTAATAACAAGGTAGGTCTGATCATGGATTCCAGCTTCTAATGCTAAGATTACACAGATCATTCCCTCTTCACCAAACGAAGAAGCCGGCATAGTGATATAGATCTATGGTTACATTGATTTCGTGGGGATACCCTACAGAAGAACAGTTTGATGAAGTAGATTTTGGTTATTAAAACAATTTTAGCGCCAGGAACGTCACTTTCTCCATGCTCCACATAGAGCTGATCACTAGCCTCGGCCAATGTTATGCACGGATATGCACTTTGACCCCCCAGCCTCGCCAGGTGCCCTCCAACTGATGACGTAGGCAGTTATCGGACTTAGAGCAATCCGAGGTTCACGCGGAAGATCTGAAGAACCCTATAAATAGACATGCCAACAAGATCAAAGGTCACAATTTGTTGGTGAAGTAAAAAGTTAGTGATGGGCCTAACTAGACTTATTTTTAATTATTAGAAAGGGTGTCAGCTTTCTTTGACTAAAAGTAATGCCACATTTGTTACATTTCAAGAAAAATCTAGGCTCTCAATTAATTTATATGGCATATATTACTTGCTCCGCATTATTCTGCACTCCTTCGCATCCACCTCCTTACTGTCCCCATCCTTTTATTAGACTGAAAAGTATGGAATACGGGTTGGGTCACTTGATGAAGAGTTTCATACATTCAGTGACTCACTCATTTTCTAAAATGTTACTCATTCCTCTATTTATCTATTTTTATAGTTTAGTCTTTGACAGTTAACTATAACAGTGTATGCTAAGTTTGTGAGGTATGAAATGTATGTTGCGTTTGTGAAGATTTACAAAGTAACACACCGTGTAAGTTTGCTCTGACATTCTTGCATGGGTGCGCGTGTGCTGAAATGCACACACACTTTACAGATTCCTTGTAGCCTAAATAGGACAGCTGCGATAAAAAGAGTTTCTTCAGGGAAAGCGATATTGAATAGATTTGATACAGTTTTGGGAAGAGGGTTGTGAATTTTTTTTTTTTTAAAAAGGACTACATATCAGGTCAATCGTTTGAGAGAACTCAGATCTCTCCGTGTTCAACCCATTTAGATCAATCTAACAAGTAAAGCAGACATAGATGAATTGAACATTTTGAAAAGGTCAGTAGAAGTAAAATGCTCAAAATGTATACTTTATGCCAGACCAACAAAGCAATAATTAATCGTGGGTAAGTCGGAGTTACAACTCGTCATGACTAAGTAAAGGAAATAAATCAGTTTGGTAATCTCAAAGGCAGAGGTGCAGTTGACAGAATTCTGACCCAAAGTACTGATGATGATAATGACAGTTTTGTGTAATAATAATAATAATAATGCGGTTTATAAGTCTCATATCCAGGCTAATGCCCGCTCATGCGACTTCACACTATTATTACCCCAGCAGGCCTGATCATTCTAGGACTTTCTCTACTCCCTGGGGAGCATACAGTGCCGCTGCCATTTATAGGCGCTGATCACTAGTGTTATGAGATCCCCCTTGTCCTAACTACTTCATACATACATAAAAGACAAAAGAGAATCAATCAATACCTTTCTAGTTTAATCTAAAGCCCGACAGGCTATCAACAAAGAAGAATACAAGATTACAATAATAATTAAAGGTATATGCAATACTCCATCATTTAGGTAGTACTTAGTCTCACAATAATTGCGTCCTATAATTCCCACGGGGGTAAAGGCTCCACAGTAAGTATCTCCTATGAGGTCCTATGAGGTCCCTATAACATCACCTCACTCATCATAATCTCACTTCATTCACTCCTTCAATAACAATATCAAGGTTTCAGGAAACCTAAGTAGATAGTACTAATACGTTCGGTAGAGCTTCGATCTAGTGATGGGGCCGCACCTGGATATGCTATCCCTGGCTAAGTGCGGGTCAAGATTCCTGACTCTCCTCTTCATGTACTCTCACTGCCTTCGACTCCCGACTGTCACTGACATAGCATGGGGTCACGACTAGGCTGGCACTGACACGGATTACAGTCTAGGCCGGTACTGACACCGTAAGGCTACAAGCCGGGTCTCGTGTCTGTCGACACGGAGCTCCTCATCTTGGGACCCTTTAGTAATAAAACCATATTTAAGTAATCTTTTGCTAAAATAGGATACTCTCCATCTGTTGAAATAGGGAGTTGATTATTTATGACATTTTTACCCTGGCTGTCATGCCTCCAATGCTGTCTTTATTTCTACCCTCCTATTATTCTTGTCGTGCACTCCCAGCTACTTATAAAGTACAATTAATACCTTCTTCCCGACATTCCCTTCATAGTACATTACGCTAACACTGCAATACTTCTCTTTTCACTCTCACAGTATTACCAATGTCATGTAATATATATCATATCGTAATATCATCAATACTTTCTCACTGACTACGCATCGCTCTTTAGTCGCTGCTCCTAGTTCACATCAGCATTTCATTTAACACATGGGTTAACATCAGATCACTACTCTCGTTATGTTTCTAAGCCCAGGTTACATCATAGGTTAAATATCTAGGCCTATCTTATCCTCTCTATAAGTTTAAGAACACACTTACTAGAAGGCCTGAATCAGTCAAACGCACACTCTCGTTCACAATATTACTCTGTCGTGCATATCGTCTCATGCGCAAGCACATACGAGCGCTGGGGAGCTGCTCGACTGAACTTTTGACCGAGCTCTTATACCCACACTTTCTCTCGTCCTTTCACTCCCTCACTCTCCCGCTATCTCGTGCTCCACGTACATTGCTTAAAAGTAGTCAGTAGTCTAGACACTGACCCCAAAATTATACTTTCCGAGTGAGCGCTCTAACCTTGGGTGACCTCGTGACAACTAGCATTCTGACAATATCTTCCACTGCCAGGTACCCATTTTACAGACGGGTGGACTGAGGAAAATGTGAATGAAATGCTTTCCCAGGGCACTTACAACATGACCGTGGTCGGCAATCGAACCCAGGACCTTTAGATCTTGAGTCCAACGCCGTAACCATTAGGCCACGCTGCTCCAATAGCACAAAGCTTGCCATTCAACTTTTACAATCAGGAGAAAAATTCCTTGTGTTCACTGCAATCCATTTTTAAGTGCATCCTTAAAATAAATAATGGAGAACAAAATTGTCTGCATGAAGAATTAGGTGATAGCTGTGATGGTCTTTTTCACTTCAAAAGCATCCGCCATCTGGATGCACTGAAGACAGAGGCTACAATGAAGTCTTCAAATGCGGAAGATGGGGGTGCTGTACATATCAATGTGACTCCACATTGATTCGACCTTTTTTGAGCAGATGACACTGACACTGTCAATTCAAGCTTGGATAACAAAAATACTTTCTATGCTATGCAGATGGCAGCGTGGACAGCCTTATGAAACACATGAATTGGTTTTGAAAAAGCTTGGAAAACCTGCATATTCAACCTTGTCGGGACCAGATACCTTGATGACTTGCTAGCTCACAGGAATAAATGTGCGAACTGTGGAAACAACTTCCGAAGAAAGGATTCATTTGGAAATGTTTAGGAAAGGGCAGCTTTCAAACCATTAGAAGAAGGGCAGGCAATAAAAAAAAACATTTTGTCTTCATAAGATATGGCCAGAACAAGTTGCAGTAGATGCAGTTCAATAAAAAATACTGTGACACGGACTGGCCATGAATTACAGTTGGTTACAAGCCCCTGCCACTAACTCCTGCACATGAACTGGACACACTTGACACAGTTTTCCTGCGGTGCTAGCATGTGATCCGAAAAAACTTTAATTAAAATATGTTGTGCTGGCTGTCATTGAAATGTTACTTTGCAGGCTGATCCTGTTAAAATGGGACAAGGAGGACTACAAGGAGTTCCTCACTGTTTGCTTGCCAGGGCTGAATAATGCAATGAATTTCCTCAAAGTCATAAGTCTGCATATAAACTTAACTGGAATACTTGGTGTCTGGGTCAAGTCTGATGCTCACCTTATCAAAGCATACTTTGTGCTGAAAAGCATGAGGACAGTTCTCAGAAACTCTTTCACGGTCTATCATCTTTTTAGATACAGAGTAACAAATGAAAGGAGAGCAGACTCAAACTTTGCCTTTTCGCAAAGCTGCCTTGAAATGATGAGGCACCGTCTTCATCTTCTAGGGGCACAGAGACAAGACATATGAGACCTTCATCTACAGATACAATCACTACAATTACACCAGATGAGAATCATAATACCTGGCTGAAATGTATCAGCTCTCTCCATGAAGTGAAAAATAATTCAAGAAATGAAAGTGTCAAGTTCAGTCAGACTAATCCAGATCAGAGCTTTAAATGGATAAATGGAACTGGCGAAAGGTTTTTGCAGATACATTTTTGCATATTACGATTTCATCTACTAAATATAATTCTAACAGTTAATATCCTTCAATTACGGATTTACAGTTTTTTGGCTGCAACTTACCAAATATTTGAAAGATTACATATTTGACGGGCCACCACTGGTAAGCAATGGTCACTTGTGGTCACTTTGCGGTCGCACTGATATTTTAAAATTTTATGGCAGATTGTGCGGCACTGATGTAGTCATACAATGTGTTTTGCAAAAGTGACACAGTGAAGTACGACAGGCTGGTGTTATATGGGTGGTAACCAAGTGGGCAGCTAATAATTGACCCTATAAACAATAACCGTTGCAGATATCCTCGACCTACTGATTTGTAATGCGCTATTCTTTAATTCCTCATGTATGTTAAGTGGATATTTGAATTCAGCATCCCAAAATTTTATATATTATAGATTTGCCTCTTTTGTCTGAGCAGATGACCAGCGGTCGGTACTGGCCACTTCATGGTCATTTGACAAATTTAAGGTGTGCAGCCGAAATTGCCTGCCTTTTAGATGTCAGCTGTCATTCTTAAGCAAGTCAGTAAAGAGAGTTTATGAACAAGTCACTGATCAAATAATAGCACTAGTGTGGATATCAAGTGCTGGTCATTTAAAGTAGGACACACACGTCAAAAATAATTTTCCATTTATCAATACTTTTTCTCTCTAAAAGTTATCTATGGTGCCCACCGAGTCAATTTTACGAAGAAAGAGCATCGTTCTGTTACCGTGCATGTATGTAATATGATGCAATAAGGAGAGCTAGAGTTGCCGGGTTTGGCCCTTGCGTCCAGAATTATTCCCTTCCCCGATCAGCAGAAGCCTGTGGCAAAAACGCTGACGTCACTTACGTTCCAGCAGCCACAGACACCTCTACCTGACAATGTATTATTCAGCTTTTAATTAAGGTTCTGGTATTCCAAATTCAAATATAAAGTTTGATAGTGTAAGCCAGAAAAAGTATTCTGCACTTTTATTGCCTCAGCATGATTTCGTTTGGCATATCTACTGTTCACAGAGGAATTAAAACATGCACACCAACATGCTATGACCCGTCCGCAGAGCACTGGCTAGACAGCTTGGCCATGTGGCAAGAACGTCTTTGACGTAAGCTTATGGCCACCATGCGCACAATGGTTGTAACTATTCGGACTTTGGATAATGTAACCCTGATGGTTGTCTGGGGCCAGCAGAGGCATTATATCATTATGACAGACACTTGAAAGACTGTTTTATTGGAATAATAGGGTATCGTATGATTTAATTTGGTCTGTAGGATGGTGCAGTCTTACTTTAATGAACATCTGACCATTCATATACAAGTATGCTAGATCAGTCACTCCAGAGTGAGAGGACTGTTGGTATTGATTGCTAGTCGATTCATGGCTCCTTCTAACACCAGCAGATGTTCCTTCTTCATGTTTATGGAAAATATATGTTTATTTCTCTACAAGCAGTCAGGTAAGTAGTAATTTTGACCATTAAAATGCAACATATCACATCGTAAGTGGCATATTCAAAATCAGCATCCATTTTTCATTAAGATCTTTGATGAATTAAACAGGGTCTTTGTTGAATGGAAAAATTTGAATCATTTGCAAGTGGTCAGTAATGGTTACTTTAATTGTCATTTTGACCCCTTAAAATGCAAAATCGAGCTTGGTATACAGCAGATTCGTGATCATTCAGCACCCCAGAATTATGAAAGATCCATTGCTGGAACATTCCTACCCAAAAATGCCAAGCACACTTTTTCTAAACATCAAATCAGCATATGGCTCCAGTCTAGTGGGACACACTTTATATTGCCAGAGGAGAGTGCAATAAAAAGTAAATTCTGGTATTCATTAATGTTTGCTTTTTGGTTTTATCAAAACAGCTGTTTAGTTGGAATTGCTCTCTCATTTGACAGCACTGCAAGTCTATGGTAACCTGAAATTGTATTGGTAGTACTTGAGGCAGAAATGTTATGACTAATTTTTGTATTAATTTAGTACACTGTCTCCAAACTGGACAATGTTTACCTGTTCAGCACTGATTTTAGCAAAATTCATCATCTTCAAAGAGCTTTTGAAGAAATTTCGAAGTCTTGCGGTCATCAACCCTGTCAAGATGTAATGTGGAACATGAAGATTTTGTCACTCATAGTTATGAAGTCGCCTAGAGTTCTTTTGCATTTATCTAATTTCGTTGAATCAGATGGGCCAGAAATCACATGATGCTGTGAAGGTCCCATTTGTCCTTTTGCCTGGAGCTCAGAATGAGGGTCAGTTCGCATTCACTGTTGACCAGATTGTGATGCCACAAAAACTGCGTGGAACCCTCACTTACATCTTGAAGGTAACAAATTGCAATTTTTCTAAGGGATTACAAATGATATGTAGTCCATATTTGCTGATGAGATAGCGCTTTTAATATTGTTTATACTTGCTGTATGGAGGCATTCTTCTCTCTGGTGGTCATTTGTAGTTTGTTTTTTGTTGTTTTTTTCTGTCATATCTGCTTGCCTTGTCTGTCTCTGTGCATTTACATTTTGTTTTTCTTTTTGTATGACTACAATGATCTGTCTGAGATTACAGACAAATTAAGAGGAAACTTAGACCTAAATATAATTTTATGAGAGGTGAGTGGCATCCATGTTACTGCAGTTTTGAGTAGCAGGAACTGATCTTTGTTATCATTTTGCATACAGACAACAATCACTAAAAGATCAAAAGACCGAGCACATAAATGTTTTGGTCACATGGCACATTTCAAGTTACCATTTACTGGCTTGTTTATGGTTATGAAATACTTCTGCACCAAGGATTGTGTTAACATGTTAACCCTTTCACAGGCGGACCTTCAGACACAACTAGCACTGAAAGTTACCCCTACCCTGGAGAATTCTCAAAAAAAATAGCATTGTTTTTGTAAAAAATTCATGGAAAATAGATAAACGAAGCTAGCTACCTAAAAGCATACATTTTCTGAAAGGAAAATGGCTGAACTAAGTGACTGTATTTGTTTTGGTGAAATGTAGGTCATTTTTGGGTTTCAGAAATCAGAGAAATTTGCGGGAAAAAAACATTTTTACCCAAAATTTTGTGGTTTGTTGTCTTTTGTGTTCAGATATGTGTGCAAAACAGAGTCCTTTATGTTGTGTTTTGTTCATGAATAATACTGACACACTCTCAGCAATGAAAAATACGGAAAATCATATTCTGGATGATCCAAGACCGGAATTATGGAAAACAGGCTTTTCCCCCAAGTTTCCCTGTTTCCGGCGTCCTACCCACGTGGTGCCAAACAGCGCCGACGGCTTGAAAAACAAACGAGACGGTACCGCGGATAGAGAGAGGCAATAAAACTGGACACTGCTAGTGCCTCTAACCGCAGTTTTAGGGCGTGTGTATACACCACCGCTGATAAGACAGTGGGGGGGNGGGGGGGGGGGGGGGGGGGGGGAAGAGAATGCACGCGGGCTTGAAAAATCGATCGATAATCAAGCATCTCGGCAGCAGTGTGTACAGTAACACATCTGGCCCAATGCACCGTGACGGTATACAGGTATACGTATAGTATAAACAAGAGGCTGCCCTCGTGACCTCCCCCGAGTGCTCGCTCACTGGCATACGGTTGACTTGCCTTGGAAATCGTGAGTCGAATTCTGATTGCTCACTCATTGGGGTTGTCCCAGCGAATTGGAGTTAAGCGGACTCGCTTGGTATCTTCAAACGCAGAAAAACCAGATGTTTTAATAGTTTTCCCTTCTGTAACTTCTCTACAGACGAGTGGTTAGTCATTTATAGGGGTTCCTCCATTCGTGGTTACACCAAAAAAATGGGGAAGTGTGCATCTCCTCGCACGGAACATTTGGGACGCTTTTCAGTCACGCCGGTATACCGGCGCAGGCCTGTGAAAGGGTTAACAAATATTGAAGAGTTTGAATTAAAATCTTGAAAAATTTTAACAAGATCTCTTGGTTTCAGATTTTGGGAAGCCAGTCCATAATTTCAAGTTAGTAAATGTGTTTAAGTTCATGAGCACATTTTGATGAGGAAAATGGAAAAGTTGGGACCAGTTCAGTACAAATTGTGGTTTATCAAGCATGGGTCAAGGTCATGAAGTTATTGTAAAAGGATTCTTCAGGCTACCTGTTGTTCTGTAAGACTTATACCTTTGCAAAAACCTTTGATAATATTTTTTTAAAAAGATAATGAAATATTGATTTCCACATTTCTTTAGTCAGCAGATAGCTCCACTCAGGACAAGGTTGACTTTAAGATCAACTTGCCTTGCTGCACTTATTTGGTGGCCACATCCTGCTCAAGGTAATATTACTTGATATGCCACTATGGACATTTTGTTTTAAACTGATGGGCTCAGATTTCATTCATTAGGATAAAACAGTATTAGGACATACTTGACATTTTAGGAACAATGGTCACAGCTTATTAATTTCCAGCATTTCTCTCACAAAACATGGATTTGTGAGTACACGAGCTGCCTGTGAACATCAGCACTGTGATGTAAATGAATAGATACTACATAATTCTGTCTTTCCAAGTAGTTGGGGAATACTGTTTAGAAGACAGGTTATAAAGAAATAAAAAAAGATACTAGAAATGTTAATCCTGCTTATGGAAGGCTTCAATCAAATGCATCAGCTTTTTACCATCAGCTGTGGAAGGCAGGGCCGCCATGCATTTCAGAAAGAGCGTTTTTGGACATATGACTTTTCTATGTTCCCACACAGTAGGGCCACAGATACCATGATTCCCTGCCCAGGGCCCATCCCCAACATGGATGTCCATAAATATTTGTTATAAATTTATTATTCATATTTTAAAGATAAAAGGCTAAAAATGCATTTTTTTTTAATTCACTGCACACACATCCAAACAATTAGTCAGTAAATGTATTTGAAGAATTTAAGAAGTATTTAAACCGGTTTTATTATCCTTAAATGTAAAAGCTTATGAGACTTGCAATATTGATACATGAAGCATTTTTATCACCCCCCCCCCCNTCCCCCCCCCCCCCCCCCCCTTTCACTCGGGCGAATGTGTGATGGTTTCCTGGAACGAGCATATTTTTTTTTCTTCCTGACTTTCCCTTCCTCCAATGGATGCCCTTGAATGAACTGAGTGCACCAATCCCCACTGTCACAGAGGATGCTGTCGAGTTTCCACAATCAGAGCTAGACTATAAAATGTCACCATCAGGCGCAATTTCCAAACCAGAGTCCACATCATGTTCATAGACCATTATTTCAGTGGAATCCATTCTTGAAAAATAATCAATAAGCAAAATATTAATCACATAAAATAACAGCCACATCTGGGTAATGGTTATTGGAACCTATTGTTTTTTCGTCCCTGTTAACAGTTTGTGTTATTCTACAGATACCACTGTGATTTGGGGAAATTTCTCCCATGCAGGTTAAAGTACTGCTTCTGCCCAATCTTTTAAGTGGAAGAAAAAGGGGGGTCAGCACCCAAAATTTTTCACAAATCTCTTTCAAAAAAAGTCACCTCAAAATCTGATTTGGTCCCCAAGTTTCATTTGGCTGGTTTTGACTGCATGCTAATACATAGGCCTACACACTTCTTTTTTTTTTATCTAGAAGGCTCAAATTATACCTCAAACTTTAAAATTGGATGCTTTATTTAGATCACAGGTCATTTTACATATTTCTACACCATGAGACTGGCTGGCAGGGCCCCAAAAAGGGGGGATTTTATATACAGTGAAACTCGGATATAACGAGGTCATCAGGACCGACCGTCGGTGCTCGTTAGAACCGATGGCTCGTTACAAGCATGGTCCACTGAAAATCTTGTAAAAACTGTCAGTAGTGTCAGGGAGACCCCAGTCTAGCCCTGTCAGTCTATGTGGAGACCCTTTACATAACCGGGTACTTAACTCTGCACTTCAGAATACTGTAATATCCCTGGTTGCTTCCCTTGATTCAAGACGTCGGCGTAACAACACTGCCAGCCGATGCGTTGTGGTTGTACCGTTAGTTTTTTTGGGGTTTTTTTTTTGGGGGGGGGGNGGGGGGGGGGGAGGTAGAAATTGTTTATTTCAAACTCAGAATAATACAGCATTGCATTGTACATTTATGCATAAATTGTTAAGCTCTAAAGCAGATGAATTACTCATAAAATAAAGTGAAGTTTTTCCTGAAGAGAAAAGAATGTTATCTTCATGTAACATACGGTACATTGTATTACATGTATGAATCTTCATCCATTTTATTACCGGAGACTTATTTAAACATAAGCAGGACAACACACATGCACCCAGTAACTCATTATTGTATGTCGTGTACGTAAACAAAGCAATGCAAATGTTGAGAGTTGAGAAACGAATGACTGACCGATCGTAATCACCGCTTCTGCGATTGTTATGATTGAAATCAAAATTGCCTAGCGCAATGATTGGTCTAAACAACAGGCTTGGCCATCTTCTCCCGTCGCATGGTCACATCTCCACCGCATCCTTCCCTACCCTGCTTCTTGGCCTACTGCACAGTTAGTTTGTACAGGTAATCCTACCAGTAAATTACATAAGTGAGACAGCGAGACTTGCCTATTGTTGGTTGGCAATTGTTACGTAGCCTAAACGTTCGAGTTTTATTGCGGACAAAAGGGTTGCGAGGGTTTAATTGCAGGTCGGTTACCTCGTTAGGGCCGGGTTTAGCGGATTTTGTGCTCGTTATATGAAAGGCGAGTTTACTGTTACAAAGAAGGAATAAAAACGGGGATTTTCATTTTGCTCGGTACATCCGAGAACTCATTTTATCCGTGCTCGTTATATTCGAGTTTCACTGTATTAGCGGATTAATTGGGTTGTACAGTATAAGTGATTTGCTATTTTAATAGGTGTCAAAAACCTAATGTCATTGTAGATCGAAGGAAGTCACTCAGATAACTCATAAGCAGTTCTAAGTTTTAAAAGCTCAGATTACTGACCTGCATTCCTTCAACGGTTTATGTTGTCTTTGGCACATGGTAGGGAAAGCTACTGCAGCGGTAGGTATCACTGACAAGTAGTCAGGTACTCACCTACTCAAATAATTCATAAGCAGCTCTAAAGCTCAGATTACTGACCTGCATTCCTTCGATGACTTGAGTTGTCTTTGGCACATTATAGGTAGGGAAAGCTATTGCAGCCGTAGTAGTCATCACTGACCAATTAATTGTTCAGGTACTCACCTCTTCTGCCCTACCGGAGTCTCACTAAAGAACTGTGTCACTGAAGTGGATTTATACCAGTTATTCTGCCGTTATCTGTTGGATAACCTTCCCATTCCATTATCATCTTTTCATTAAGGAGTTATTATCTCAGACTTTGTTGGCATGATGGCATATGTAAAAAAGCAGATAAACAAAAACCAGGTGAGATTGCTCCCACCACAAATTTTTCTTCTCAAATACTTCACATTATGATCCTTTATTACATTTAAGAGTGGCAACAAATTCAGTTATAATAACTGGAGGTTAGTTCTCTTCAAAATCAGTTATTCTGAAACATTATGGCTCAGCGTTTTACTGATGAAAGGAAAGGAAGAAGAAAGAGAGGATGAACCTTCATTTCTTGACTTTATGGATGGTTGATGGTGGAAAGAAAGTGAGAAGACACTGTTGATGAGGATGTCTTCTTCTTCATAACTTGTTTTATGTCTAGACTGGTAATGACAAATGAAAGCATTAGAGACAGACAAATGGGAGGAGTGAGATTGGTGACAGTTTGGATTAGCCACTCATATTAACAGTCACACTTCTAAATATCGCTGTCTATTGTCAATGGTCACTTCAAACAGCGAGGATCAGATCAGGATTAGAAAATGTCAATTAACTGAATGTTGAATATTTTCGATTTAAAGATATGGGAACTGTTTCTTTGTGGTGTAAAACTTGGTGTAAAACAAATTGAACTTAAAAAGATGATATAATAAGAAGAAATCATGTGGACTTCAAAACTGTTTAGATAAAACCTTTTGTTTTTTCGGGTTTTTTTTGTTTAATTTTCTAGTTTAATCAGCTTTGTTGTTTGTGCATTTTTTTCTACATGAGATCAACGACTGCATAACAGTGGTCACTTCTTTTTATTTGATGCCATGTCACTGGTCTGAAGGCATTTGAATTGACAGACTGAACTGTATCACAGCAGAACAAATAAGAACAGCTGGATGTACCAGAGCTGTTTCATGCTAATGTTTTCTCTGTCCATAGTGATGAGTTTGCATCATTACTGAGCAGTGGTGAGGTAGCAGAGAGAGCATCACAGAAGTTCACACCAGCAGACTCGCAGTTGGCTCACATTCTAGCAAAGACCTGCTTCTATTTACATTTCAGAGGTTAGTAGTGTGCTCAGTGTTGTAATGTGTGTTAGACATTTTTTATTAAGAACTGCTGAAAGGAACCATCTGTTTAAAGTTTTGATTGTGAGATTGAGAACTGTGAAATGACAGAAGAAAGCAAGTTCATTTTTTTTGTCAAAACTGATTTAACTCTGCATTTTGAATGTGAAGTAAGTTCAAACCATGTTAGTGGAAATTCTGTTCACCCACTTGGAAACGGTTCAGTCTGGTGTGGATAGTCTGTGACTGATGATAATGACTTTGTTTGGCGAATCAGTGCTTTCAAAACGTGAGATTAACATTGTCTATTGAAAAATAACTCAATTTTTCTAGTAGTAGTGGAAGTACTAATTTGTTTGTACAGCTGAACCCGTCTATAATGACCATGCAAGGGACCAGGTGCTGAGGTTGCTATAGACAGTGATAACAAAACAAGTAACAAATGACAATTCTATCAACATAACACATATCGATATTAGCGTAAACACTGATAACAACAACAACATAAAGAGGTGAGAAAAATGTACATCTGGGAATGATGTTTCAAACTCCTGTCAGTACTTAAGCTTTCTAATGTTTGTGGGATCTGAGTCTTTCCAATGTTAAAGTAGGACACACACATCAAAAATAATTTTCCGTTTTTCAATACTTTTTCTTTCAAAAAATTATCTATGGTGCCCACTACCTAGTCAATTTTGGGAAGAAAGAGCATCGTTCTGTTACCGTGCGCGTATGTAATATGACGCACTAGGGAGAGCTAGAGTAACCGGGTTTGGGCCTTGCGTCCAGAATTATTTCCCTTCCCCGATCAGCAGAAGCCTGTGGCAAAAACGCTAGCGTCACTTACATTCCAGTAGATACAGACACCTCTACTTGATAATGTATTATTCGGTTTTTAATTAAGGTTCTGGTATTCCAAATTCAAACGTAAAGTTTGATAGTGTAAGCCAAAAAAAAGTATTTTGCATTTTTATTGCCTCAGCATGATTTTGTTTGGCATATCTACTGTTCACAGAGGAATTAAAACATTCATACCAATATGCTATCACCGGTCCGCAGAGCACTGGCTAGACAGTTGGCCATGTGGCAAGAACTTATTTGACGTAAGCGTATGGCCGCCACACGCGCAGTGGTCGTAACAATTCGGACTATGGATAATGTAACCCTGTGGGTTGTCTGGGGCCAGCAGAGCCGTTAGATCTTTATGACAGACACGTGAAAGACTGTTTTATTGGAATAATAGGGTATCGTATGATTTAATATGGTCTGTAGGACGGTGCAGTCTACCTTTATAGTCTGTGTGATGCTACGGCAACTTTTCCCATGCTCTTGAGGCTTTCACTATTCTTTGCGTAAAAAGTTAGTGTTTTGCACAGCTGAGGAGAAGACATGGCTAATACAGCACACATTTAAATTTCTTAACTGTAACAAATTTAAGTTCTGAACGAATAACCTATTCAAATATTATGAAGTGGCCAACAGACGTGTCACTATCAGTTGTTCGATTGTGTTGAGTTTTCGTTCGAGGCGATCTTAGTCTATAACAAAATATTAAGGACAACACAAATAAGTGTCACAATGCACATGTCTAAAATATCACCCCCCCCCCC
>JAWQUT010000184.1:431022-441633 GCA_033807755.1 Ellobium chinense | reverse complement strand
CCCCCCACAAACCCCCTCTTCTTTTGCTCCGTGCTCATGCTTATGACGCCAAACACCAACATCAGAGCGTCTGTACAATTTAAGTAGATAAATCAATCTTTCCCATGCTGCGTGGTGAAATGTTCATCAAAAAATAGAACCCCCAGGTCAGATCCGCCTATACCTCACTGTCTCCTATCACACTCAGATTCAGAGAAGAGCCTTTTCCTTGCTTTTGCTCATTGTCTCGTCTGATCTGACAGGTAGATGGTCATCCAGGTAAATTCTCATCATGTTGCATCACTTCAACATTGAAGTGTTTACATATATGCAAATAAAGCATGGGTGATAACACATGATATATATAGCAATTTACTCAGGGGATCCCACAGATTATGTTATGGCCAAGTGGGCGCTACAGACAGTTGGCCGCAAGGTCAGATTCAACTGTGTCTATAGCATTGCAGTTTGTCAAGGTCAGTACTGATCAAATGACCGGCAAGACTGAGCCTTTAATAGATGTCTACTATAGTGTGACTCACAATTCGTGAGACAACATTTCTGCAAAAATCTCTTAACTGGTTCCACTTACGTGCGTCAAATGTTTTTATGACCTCTTGTCTAAATTTGTCTCCACTGATTGATTTTTTTTTTCTTAAATTACATGAAAAAAACTTTTTTTCCTTCAAATAAGTATATAATCTCGAAAATGGGTATAGCCGTAGTATGTAGCATTTTACAGTGCCATGATGAACTAGACAGTGGTTTCACTTTCTTCTTTAGGCATAGAGTGCAAAATAGTACTCAGTGATTGAAAGTTTACAAAATGACACAAGTTCATCTAAAGGCTGACATCTTTTGGGTAAATGCTATTAGCTTAATTTATAGCATTTAGGCAGTGTGGAATTGTGTTTGTTATGAAAAATAGTTCTGATGTGTGTCATTTGGTTGATTGGTAATTTGGAGTGACAGCAAGTTAACTTGAAAAGTTACCAATCAAATTTGATTGTT
Source organism: Ellobium chinense (assembly GCA_033807755.1). NCBI lineage: Eukaryota > Metazoa > Mollusca > Gastropoda > Ellobiida > Ellobiidae > Ellobium > Ellobium chinense. The sequence continues at coordinate 440,643 of JAWQUT010000184.1, read as the reverse complement.
ACTTGATGGAAAGGGTGGATCAGTTTGGATTAGAAACTCTGAATTGTATGAGATGTGTAAAATTGAAACTACTTGAGAAGGCTGGTTTGCAAGGTCCCTGCTTCAAATTCATGAACTGTGGTGGAAGTGTGCACTTTTAATGTGAACTTTTACTAAAATTAGATCCTGAAAACGAGCAAGACGAATTGATAACAATAGCAACAACAGTGAATATTCCAACAAAGAACAAAAATGAGAAAGGAATAAGGAAACAATTGTATTTCCATTATTCATCCAATTCAGAAGAAGATTTTGACGACGATGATGAGGCATCCAATGGAATAACAACGGCTGAATGACATCAAGATCAAAGGCATCAAGCTGACTCTTTTTGCCTCTGCTGCTCACCATGCCCTTTTGTTTCCTATCTTCGAATTGTGTTAGTGGGTTCCCTGTCTTACAGGCTTGAAAATGGATGCAAAGAGCATTGTCTTATTTGACTATCTCTTGTTGTATTTTACGTAATTCAATATCAGCAATTTCATGCCATCATCATATGGCCACTACATTATCAACCAAAAAGCAGTGTAGCCCAAAATAAACAAAAACGTTACTGTATGAGGTATGAGGGCCTAAAAAGGCACTAAACAATCGGATTTTGTAAATGAAGGTGATGTGCACCCATACAGTATGTGTTTGTGTGTAAACAGAAGACATATCATAGATTGTTGTGTTTTGATGATTATGGCTCTCACTGTAAAATAACAGCTTGATCTATCTCGAATGGAAAGAGTACAATTCAATCTCTTTATTAGGCATTTTGCCAATCATTTTCATAATGTATACATAATCAATATACATCAAATTAGAAGAAAAATCTAAAAAAGAAACGAAAAGAAAATTGAAAAGACAGAAAAGATGGAAAGAAAGAGGAAAAAACTTGAAGGGATAGAGACTAAATAATATAAGAAGGAAAGGGAGCAGGCAAAAAACAAGCATGTCGATCCCCTCCCTCCCCCATCCTTCCACTCGCTTTTCTCATTGTCACACACCCCCCGCCCCCCACACCCACATACATACGTCCCCCCCATCCACAAACGCACGGCCCGCACCCTATTTTCATACTGTTTCAGGATACTCATTATCCATACCTTAATACATCAACTCGTAATAGTAATAGGCATCCGCAAGCGCACATACACACAAACATACATACACACTGCTGCCACACCCACCCCCCCNCATACACCCCCACACACACACACACACACACACACACACTCTCTCTCTCTCTCTCTCTCTCTCTCTCGCTCTCTCTACATCATCATAAAATAATTAGGCTACATCATATTATCCAATATCTACATACATACCCACAAGCACGTACACACACACATAGGTCTACATCCACACAAGACTCTACATCTTAATAACATAAATAGGCTACATCATATTATCCAGCACATACATACACCCCCGTACGCGCATACACACACCCGCATTTTATATAGTTTTAAGGAATTTTTTTCATTTCTTGTGCGGTAGTGCCCAAAAAATGCTTTTCTCAGTAGACAAATTGAGATAGGGAACAATATAAAATTTGACACCTGTAAGTCCAACTGTTTTAGAGATATTTGTAAAAACGTCCCATGAATTGTGAACCACACTCCTTAAAGTGTTGCATACTGAGTGGCATGATTGCATTGTCCCTTGTCAGTCAGGCATAGATCTAGACTACAGGGCATTTATTCATAGAATGAAATGTATGATACAATTACATTAGGACACTTTACTTTATCAGTGGGATAATAGAGGTTTTAAATTGTCTAGCCATTAAGAGCGAAACATATTACACAGAAAACCTTGCAATAATTGTGTAGAAAGGGAAGAAGGATGTAGATCCCACCAGCAATAATATAATCATAATACAAATCGAAGCAAGTCATTACTTTTTAAAAAAATACAAACTATGTACAATACACACATTGATTACACACAGTTCTTGGGGTTTTCCTCTCTGAACCAAAGTAATCAAAGCGAGCTATGCATAGCTGTACTTTTATGACATCATGTAGAGTGGGTGAGCGATGCAGTCGCTGTGAGGGACAAGGCACTGAGGCTTACTTGTGAAAAAACAATTATAACATGTGGGGATTGTCTTAAGTAACTGCATAAGTATTGGAGCAACTTGGCTGCATAAAATTTGTCGTTTTGTCCTATAATTAGAGAAATAGTAATCTTTAAGGGAAATCCTGTGTAGACTTTGCCAAAAAATATGTGGTTGGCCTCAACTATTATTTGAGTTGTTGGATAATTTGCAATCCAAAACGAAGATTTAATGGATATAGGCCCAGAATACCTCGCTGATGTAAATGCCACTATTATTACTTGTCTGGCTCTTCTCCTCTGATTTTTCCACCTCTCCTCGACCAGTTCAGTAGAGTAGATCAAAGTGATATTGAAAAGACATATACTGGGCAGTCTTTGTATATTCATACATTGTAGTCAGTCTTAGATGAACGAGGTCACATGACAAGAGTGAGATGCCATTGTTTTAATCATATAAACTTGGGAACATGTATTCAGCCCTTTTTCATGCTTTTTCATTGCATATGAGGTATTCGCCTGTGGTATGTTTCGGTATTCGATTTAATTTTCACATTCTCTCTCTCTCTCTCTCTCTCTCTGTGTGTGTGAGAGAGAGAGAGAGAGAGAGAGAGAGAGAGAAAATTTGGACAGGTAGATTTAGATCTGTCAGTAGTTTGTGCCCTGTGAAATTCATCTGTCAACCATGTTGATCCCATTTTACATTACTAGATTTTTGTACATGATTATGAAAAGTATGACTTGTTTGAATCCATAGGGAAATTATCGGATCTTATAAAATCCGAGTGTGTTGTCTATAAAACTGTGAGCTGAGCACACATTGTAGTTATTTCGAGCCTTTTAGACTAATGGGTATTGCATCCAGACTAGCAAAGTTTACTCTCAATTTGTCATTTTTTTTGGAGGAAGAATGTTGAGTAATCTTTAGATTACTGTACTTATCATTTGTCCTACTGTAAGCTTAAATTTATATGGGTTGGCCCAAGTTTTGTTCTCAGTTAACTGTGTACGCCTGAGGCCATTGACCTGGAGGATACTTAGGAAAAAAAGTGGACTTTGCGACTCTTTGATAGACTGCAATATCAATATATATATGGACAGGGATGCATGGCTTGTGAACTGGGTCACAGCTGCTCTGATGGAGAGAAAAGTCCCCCTTATATTGGGTTTATGGACGTCTGAATCCATATATATTTATGTCCAAGATTGCCCCAGGGATATCCTCTTTCACCTGTACTATTCCACATCTACACTGCTAGGGTGACTAGGATTAAATGTAATGGTCCAGGAAGGACATTAATGTTTGTAGATGATATCCTCATATATAAGACTGGCCCACATAGGCTGCAGATGGTCACAAGCATTCACGAAACGATGCAAGCCATCACTTAGTGGAGTGATGAATCCAGCTCACAAGACAACCCGAAGTCAGCTCTTTAAATAATGACATAGTCTTGGCTGACCTCCTCGTCATCACCTTCCAGAAACATAACACAGAAAATGCACAGAATTAAATATCCCGGGGTGGCCTCTGGTTGCAGCCTGTTTGTATAGGCACCATGGGGAGAGAATAATTCAGAGATGCAAATGAGATATGGCAACGCTGAAATCAACAGCAGCTGTGAACCTGGAATAGAGTCGACTGGCTCTTCTGCACCATCAATTGGTCTTAGCGTTGGTCAGTCAGTTATGGTACTGGAATCCTCACGCTGTCACCATCCCAGTGTGATCGACTGGAAAATATCCAGAATGAAGGTATGCAATCATTTGGGGTGCATTAGAGAAACCCTTATTGCGACAATAAGACACATACTGGGACTCGTGTCAATAAAACCCAGATACGAGCTCGCTAAGGTCCTTGTCAAGGCTAATTGTGAGTAGTGGAGGACAAGAGACATCCACTACATGAAAACACTGCTGACATCCACAGCACAGGATTTAAGAGATGATATCATGGATGGCAGAGTCGACCTCGAGATTAAGCAACTCATTGCTGATAACTGGAGAGAAGACGATGCTATCATGTTCACTGATGGGTCTGTGCTGCGTGGCTAGAAATGAGGATAGGGCTTCTCATTGAGAGACAGGGTCATCAAGAGGAGAGTAATCAACGACTTCTTCCGAATTGAAAACGAAGGTGGAGGCAGTCACCGCGGCTCTGCTGAAGTAGTTCTCTGGGACCACAGTAGCAAAACCAGTCATTGTGACAGACTCACAATTCATGCTCCTATAGGTCCTAAACGGATGGTTCCAGCATGAGTGGATGGGCTATCTGCTGACCTCCAGGTTTCACGGAACCACAAGGATCTATTTAATTGTCCAGAACATGCTGGGGTCCATGATAATGAAAGAACTGATCGGCTGGCGGCTGATGCCCCTATGGTGGGGACATTATGGACGGATAAGGCAGACACAGAAAAGTTACTGAAAGATCGCCTGTTATCCGCAGACATATTAATCAAGGAGGCTGTGGCCCTCAGACTGCAAGAGTTTGTGATTACAAAAGGATCAGGTCAAAAGGAAAGGCTTATAGCGAAAAAAGAACAGGAGGGTACACACAGGGCGACCGGCACCATTGGCATCACCATAAGTCGTTTGCTGCCGAGGACTGAGCACGTATGGGTCTGCCCAGAGTGCAAAGATATCAGTTCTGCAACTCCATAACCTGTTTACGCCATCTGTCAATACGATAACAGTTAGCGTGTAGCCTACATGAACTTGGGACTATACCCCCGATTATGGTGTTCAAATACTTTTATAATGTAAGATTAATCTGTGGAGGGCGTAATATAGCCGTGATCGTGCTGACACGCCGTAAAACACAAACTCAATCAATCAATCATTAATCTGTGGATTTTAAGATCCCCAGTCCTTATTCGTGTTGGCGAGATTTGAGTGGTTTGATGGGTATATGTTTTTTGCAGTAGATACATTAATTATGTTGCTGGAGGACAACACAACACTTAACTGACATATAACTTAAACCTTCAAATCCCTTGAACCTTATGGCATTTATAAGAATGAACAAGCTATTGAAATTGCTGTGGTCCTCTCTGGTTCACAAACACCTTTTTAAGTGGCATATCTTCTATTACGTACAGCATCTCATCTTAGTCAACTTCGAACTCTGTGTCCTGGCCGTAAAATTATTGTTTTTCTCGCTATCGATTTCATCTATGATATGACATTCCTGATAACTGTTAAAATGTTTTCTATTCTGTCATCACCCTCCAGTGTGTGAACCAAAACTTCGAGGCCAACAACTGTGCCAGAACAACAAGCAGTTAAACCTGATGTTGTTAAGTAGCGCATTAACGATGCGTATTAGAAGCCAAAATAATATTAGAACCCCTGAAGTAAAAATAATAATGAAAGCCCTCACCTACAGCTTGATTGATTGCAGTTTAAACTGCAGCAACTCTTCCAAACAAGAAACCCACTTAGACTGTCAAAGTTAGCCACACTGATTAAACAAATAATACAATCATGCTGACACCTCTAATACAAAAAAGCCACTCAGATATTTCCAGACAGATCTGGGAACTGATCGCCCGAGATAACAGAGTAACCTATCAACGGTCCAATGAGTAGGCCCTAATTGATACTGGCTAGCGGATTTGGTGGTCTGTAGTAGTGGATTTATCAGGAAAACAAGTGGATAACTTGCCGATCGATATTTGAGTATGTGAATTATGAGATTTCCTATATTAGTTGACAAGATAATGTTTTGTTTCCCTATTCGACTGACCGAGTGACTAGTTAGATGACTGAATGATTGACTCGTTGGTTGATTGATTGATTGCTTAGAGGATGTCTGATTGATATGTCAATAGAACGGCTAGTATCCGAATAGCTGATTGACTGATTGATAGATCAGTTTGACATGTAATCGGCTGATTGAGCGGTTGGTTAAATGACTGTTTGAGTGATAGATGTGTTGATTGGTTGAAAGATCGAATTATAAATTGAATGAGGAGACTGATTAACTGTTTAATTTCACGATTCCTTGACTGAGTGATTGATTGACTCACTGATTGGATGATTGCTTGATTGGAATATCCTTGGAACTATTTTTTCTTAAGCTGAATAACCCGCTGATTGTCTGACTGATTGATAGGTTTGACGTCCGACTGATCGGTTGGTGGATCGACTGATTGTTCGAATGATTGATTGTACTACCGACTGTTAACCGACCGAACAGTTGATTAGTTGTTTGTTTGATTTATTGAATCAGTAATGGTTTGACTGAATGTTCCACTATATTTGAGAGTGTGTATTACGAATTTTCCTATTGATTGACAAGATAATGTTTTGTTTCCCTATTTGACTGACCGAGCGACTAGTTAGATGACTGAATGATTGACTCGCTGATTGATTGATTGATTGATTGATTGATTAGAGAACGTCTGATTGATATGTCAATGGAACGGCTGATACCTGAATAGCTGATTGATTGGCTGATAGATTAGTTTGGCATGTGATCGGCTGATCGAGCGGTTGGTTAAAAGACTGATTGATCGATAGATATGTTGATTGTTTAAAAGATCGAATTATAAATAGAATGGGGAGACTGATTCACTGTTAATTTCACGATTCCTTGATTGAGTGATTGATTGATTCACTGATTGCATGGTTGCTTGATTGGAATATCGTTTGAACTTCTTATTCTTAAGCTGATTAATCAGCCGATTGTCTGATTGATTGATAGGTCTGACGATCGACTGATCGGTTGGTGGATCGATTGATTGTTTGATTGATTGACTGTACCACCGATTGTTAATCGACTGAACAGTTGATTGGTTGTCTGTTTGATTTATTGAATGAGTAATGGTCCGACTGAATGGTTCACTACTTGAGTGGGTGGTCAGTAAATAGTCTGATGAATCGATTTGAAATGTAAAATTAATCAAGTTGCCATGTAATTTGATACAATGAAAGTATGACTAACTTTGTGGTGTGTCTGTTCCACTTAAACTAAATACTGTGTATTATTTCCATAAGATTTATTGATATTATAGTACATTATTATTTTCACTGTCGTCAGTTTATATCCTGTCATAAGTGTCTGTGGAGTACCATTTTCTGTACTTTTATGTACAATTGGTCATAAATAAACTTTCCTGTTTCCTGTTTCCTGTTTCCTGTTTCCAGTCAGAGGTATGGAATTTTCGGTATTTGCTATTGAACGACTTTAGCGGCAACAAGAAGAAAATCCCAACCATCAATTGCTCTTAAAAGTCATCGGGTCTTATATGACCCGATCATCACTGTCTCTGTAATGGTGATCGGGTTTTAAACAACCCGACCATCATTATGGTGGGGTTATGGTCAGAAAGTGGTGGTCACTCATTAACTTATGGGTGGAATTGATTGATTTTTGGTAGCTAATGAGGAAAATGATTTTTAGGAAAAGTCACGAAATTTCAGATCCGAGAAGTGATTTTTAACAGAATTACACCTATTTGAAGATACCCCCGGGTCGTATAAGATCCGATCATTGCCGCACGGGTTATTAGTTCTGCTAATTGAAAAATACCTGTGGAGTTTGATTAGTTTCTTTTATATCAGTGATAGTCCTAATGGGATTCAGCATGACATTCCTCACTATCTGTTCCATGTTTCATAATAGAGGACTATAGGAATTTCTTCAGTGTCATCAGTTTCAAAATTCATGTCATTCTGTTATGCCATGGTAATTTGTTTACTCATGTAATGGGAAAATCTTGCCATTTATTAAAAGCAATAGTGAGAGGTAGGAGAAAGAGAACATTTAATTCCTCCATTTTATGTAATGATAGTAGGTCTATATCAAGCGATAGCAACTCATGGGACCCAAATTTGATGAATAATGATTAGATAAAAGAAACAGAACTATGTGTGGATATCTTGTTAGTTACATATAGAATTTTTTCTCATTTCTCTTTTCGCATATTTATTATGATTTTTTTTTTTTTTGCATTTCAGTTGTGGAACAAGTAGAAAATAGTGCCTCTCTCTATAGCCGCTCCATCCAGGGACACCCAGTGTGTTTACTAGTCAAATATGTGAGTATATCATGAAGCAATATTATTAATTACAGCATGCACTTTTTGACTATTTGTTCTGGCAACTTACAATTTCAAGTATGATTACCTAAAGTTTGGAAGGTCTAGAATATAATAGAGTAGTCATGAGTTGTTTCCAGCACACTAGTAAGAGAACTGGTTGAAATTTGGCAAATATTTAGCAATAGTTTATCTTGGAAAAAAAAAAAGATTCAAGATTTCAAAGCCTTTATTAGGCTCAAGGCAGAAGCATAAATTCAGTACATGAACTACAGGAAATCAAAAAAGTGAGAATGGAGGGAAGGAAATGAAGAAAGAAAGAAAAAAAATGATAGAATGAATTCAGAAAGAAAGAACGAACACACATTAGAATTGATGGTTAATAAATGCACACATCCCTTTCTCACCATTTATTGTTACTGTGTTTTTGTGCATCACATTCTCGCTTCTTATCTCATACAATCCTCTGTGTTAGTTCTTTTCAGCACTTATACACTTCTACAAGCAGTTAAGACATAGGCATGTGCATCCTCTTGTACTCACACTCCACCCACCCATCTGTCCATCCATCCATCCATCCATCCATCCATCCATCCATTCATCCATTTATCCATGTGATTACCTTATACACATCATTGTTTACTTGGGTCAGTGCCAAAAAGTTGTAGCATAAAATGGACAATGGAGCTGAAATGTGGACAACACATAGAAAAGAAAAAAAGAGACATTCTTTGACACAATAACCATTTTTATTTCAGGTTCCATACATTTTGTAACAGCAACTCTTCTCAATTCAGTGAGAGAGGTTGATTTTCATTAGAAAGTAGAGTGACAGACATCACTGTGACGGCAGAAAAGTGTTGATAAAGTCACTAATAGTGAAAAAATGTGAACTCCACCTTTAATATGAGAATAAAATTCATAAAAGTAAGCCAAATATATCACTAGTGCACTTAATAACATACAAGTTATTTAAAAATTGGTTTGGTTTTTACAGATGTTGTAAATGAGCACATATATCAAATATTACATTTATCACTTGGGCTTATTATAATATATTGATCCTAACAGACCCCTTAGACATATAATATATAATTATACAGTTATCAAATTCAGTTATTTAGTCTTTGGTGAAGGACATCACGTGACAATGAAATATGAATGGTCATATGGTTTCCAACTTAAAAGCAAAACTTTCAAAAGTGAAATGTGCAACAAAATATTTCTAGACAATAGTCACTTTCAAGATAATTAATTGTTTAACTTAAACCCAATACAGTAGTGACAAGGGTAAATAGGGGACTCAAGGCATGTAAATTCAGCAATGATTAGCTGAATCATTAGCATTAATTCTATGACAACTAGGATAAAAAAAGTACAATGTTTTTCAGTGACTATGAGAAAAAAGCACTTGCACGTTTCTTTCATGTCATTCTTTTAATAGAAAGTTTTGTAATGTTTATTGAGAAGGTCTGCTGCCGGGTGGTGGGGG
>JAWQUT010000184.1:392628-431012 GCA_033807755.1 Ellobium chinense | reverse complement strand
AAAAGTAGGGAGAGGGGGGTTGGTGCACCGCACTGTGTACCTTTCTACATTGATCTTTGGTTTTGGATTTGACTTGTTCTTAAGATATTCTATGAATGTCCATTTTTCCCTCCTCTTAGTGTTCTCTGTGACTTCTTCCTATTTAAAAAAAAAGAGGGGGGGNGGGGGGGGGGGGGGGGGGGGGAGGGGAGATTCAAAGCCAGAGTTTATCAAAGCAGGAATGCCATTGAAAGAACTAGAGTTTTATAAGACATAAAATAAATCTAGATCCTAGACAAGCATAGGGCATAGACCTTTCTTCTCGACTGTGAAATGTGATCGCCAGGGCACTAGCCCTGGGACAAGACAACATGTCATTGCTATACCGTCTGCGGCCTAGTGTTGGACATCACGTGGTCGACAATGAAACATCCCACATGTTGTATTACAACATGGACTGCCTAAGGCTATGATTTACAGTCCATTATGTACAACGTACTCCCAGAGTGCATGGTATTTAGACAATCCATTCGCATTTTTTCGATTTAATATACTTACTGCATTTATTTTATGTAGCTCTACAGATAACGTCATCACAACTTTTGAAATTTGAATGATACTAACAATCTCAATGTGAAAAGCATTTTTTAATTTCTGTATTTCATTGCTTCATCTTGGAGAAAGCTTTTTTGCAAATTATGTTATGAACAGAACTGTTAGAACAAGAAACAAGCGGAGCTTAAACAGGAAAACTGTTGGAAGTCACAAACAGATTGGTATGCTCTAAAATATAGTTATCAAATCCAAATGTAAATTCTATATGTGTGCCTGTTTTGTTTGAGGTCCAATTCCAGATGTCCTTTTAAGTAATAAATCAGTCAAATCAGAACAACATTTTCAAATTTTCAAAAAAGAAGTGGAACAACTGTAATCATCTTGTTCATGCTATTTATTGCATCAGTTTGGAACAATCATAGACAAAGAAATCACATATCAGAAAAAAATAACCAAGATAAATAGGATTACAAAATGGTGTATTGAAAAAAAAGAGCTTTTTGACACTGACCCACATATGAATATTTCACATTAGTTCATCCTAATCTCATCATAATACAGTAGAACCAGCTTACGTGGAACAATGTCTTCTTAACTCATTCCATGCCAATATGTTTTCCACGTTTTTGCCAGGCCACTATTTTCTAAAAGTGCTATTTCTTACTATAAAGAAAAATCGCACCCAACATCTCAAAACTAACGCCGATTTCATGAACGGGAGTTTAGGAAGAGTTGTCATTGCTTATGAGTACTAAAAAGTTTCCACCAGACCTGTAGTAGCGAAACAAAAAAAGATTTTGCTATCGACGATACATCGTTGATTGGCACAGCCACGGCAACGTATATCGACGATATATCGTCGATTGGCATGGAATGAGTTAAGGGAGGTGATTTAACAGGAATTATGTAAATTGTCATCCTTATGCTCAGTCATATCACCTGATTTGTTTGCAAACATGCAAAGTATAATTGACGCATATATGTGACAGCCAGCCACCTTTTCTAACTTCTTAATCAATGCAGTGAATGATGCCTTTGCACAAGCAATCATCACAGCTAGTGGTTGAGGTCATATGCTTACATGTTTCTTGAAGCCAAACAAAAAAATCATGTTCCACACTACAAAAACCATAATTCATGTTTCATAGCCAACTGAAATTTTAGTTAGATCAAACTATGTGTACTTAAAAGACATGCACAGTTGGCTTATCTCAAAGGCAGTTCATAATGGTTAACAAGTGACTGAAATTAAACAAGAAATCTCTTTATAATGGATAGTATGCCTAAGCGGGATGCAGGGCGAGTTTTGGGAAACAGGCCGTCCAGCATAAGGAGGTTCTGCAATATATAAATGCACCTGACATAATCTATGGTATAAACTAAATGCCATAATAATACACCAACAATATACACTTCCTGTTACATTTCTCCTCTGGTCAAAAGATAATAGTTTTAAAGTACATGATATTTGAACATTGCTAATTTCTGTTTTTAAACGAGCTTACATGTTTGGTCTGCATCTCAGTTAGCGGGATTTATCTTGAATTGTATTCGTCCTCTACACAGTCATAAATCTTTACATTTCCTGTTTTGAATTTGTTTTGGATAGTGTCCAGCGTCCTCTTTCTACTATGAAGTTGTGTGATTTCAGTCTAATTTTTGTTAGAGCTGTTCTAAAGGCCTTATTATCAGTTGAGTTTAACTACCTTTCATTTTCAAAATTCTTTTTAATCAATTTTTACAATCAATGTTCGGATGCATTATCTGCTTATTCCTGCCAGTTTGGAATAGAGCAGTCCTCTAAGCAAAATTCCCTTAAAAAACAGATCTTCACATTACACTCCTTGATTCATCCTAACTTACACAAGACCATTCTCGTGGAGCTATCCTTTTACTAAAGATACCTAGACTACTGTCGTGCTGTCATTTTACATTTATTCACATAATTCCACTTACATTTTTTTTTTTTCCCACTTACATTCTTGTTACAATATCACTTACACTCTTCTGAGTCTCAGCCAGGATTTCAAGATTCTCATTACATGCTCAGTTATTAAAACACTGCAGCTGATGATCCTGGTCAGACAACCACGATCTTAGGCAATTGGCCATGAGGGACAATTGTTCAATTTTCCTATTTGTTTAATCTGCACATGGCAACCTGTCAAATGCGTAATTTGCAAACACCTTTCTTATGTCTAAACTATTTAAAAAAAAAACACAAGGGATAGAGCCTGTATAAAGCAACTACCAATTGACCTGCTCAGCTTTCTCTTAACTGTTGGTGTGATGCCAACCAACTGCGCCACTTTCCCGGTCGTAGAACAGACAATTGTCTATCCTTGAATGTCAGTTAATCTCTTGCGCTTGCAGTCCAGATCATGACACTTTTAAAACATCTCCCACCTCCTAAGGCTAGTCTGAACTGGCTAGTTCACAAATGAATTTTGGAAGATCTTTCACTTGTGATCAAAGGCATTTTGAGGGCAGTTTTAAGATCACAACAGGGCTTTGAAGTTGTATCTTGGTACCTGCCTTTTCTTAGTCATGGCAGGATAGCTTTGCCTTAATAAAAGCAAGGCAACTCCAAAATTATTCTGCTGAATCTTCAAACAGTGATGGCTGAGGTGGATTGCCAAAAAAATGAAGAAATTATTTCCTTATTGTCATGATCAGGAGACCAACAAAGAGAGGGGAAAGGTTTTTCTTATCATCTTAAATAACAAATGCCTATCCCCACAAGGTGACCACCACTTTCAGGAACAAATGGTGATTACAGCATACAGATTTGACTGTATTCTGAGAAATCCACATTTTTAGATGAAACTTACGTTATTGTTGTCAAAACAATAAAATATAAGCCAATTTGTAAGATTTTTAAGGCACTTTGAACACTGAAATTATTCCAAATGCATTTAGAGATGATCAGCGTATAATTTACACGGGAAAAACAGCTTCTGTTCTGAGATCAAAAGTCAGTTTCATAAGGATACAAAAGCCATATCTGACCCGAAGTTTAGTTTCTCATTATAATTAAGGAAACTTTTTACCTGAAGAAGGGAAGCAAATTTGTCATTAATGTAATAACATTTTTTTGTCATATTTCAGAGTGAGGGCAGCTTGAGTGTAGATGGCAGAAGTTCTGATCAGACATTCCTCTCCCATATTCTAGATGATGTGAAAATCTTGCTGAGCCACACCTCCTAACATTAACCATGTGTACTGCAACACATCTGTGATATTAAATATGAGGAGTGCATGCATGCTTCCCTTTAGGTGTTGTCAGTTTACCTCAGTCTGTTTCAGAACAGGCATGGCCTCTGGCCATTGGTCTGAGGCTGAGTTGAGTAAAATTTGACACATGACCTGTTCAGGCTTTTTTTTTCTGTGCATTGCACTGGTGGATTTAAATGTTAGTGGCCTGCTCTGAAAATCGATATAGACTAAGGTATTTTGGGGAAGGGCCGAAAATTTCAATATTTTAAGTCATTTTCAAAGAGTCATTCACTTGATGGTATGAAAGTCTTGTGATCTTGGCCCTGAGGACAACAGGCTTTGATTATTTGGCTTCATATTGCAGTGTTTGGTGTAGGGACTGTCTTCACTCAGCTCTGATATAAAAACATTGTCATCATCACAGTCTGTGATCTTGTTAATGATTGGAACTAGTACCTGTTTTTACTTAAATGTCCTTTGAAAAGAGGCAGTTTCATTCTCAGAGAAAATCTGCTAAGCTTCCTCCCTGTGCAACCAAAATTTGCCAATAATCAATAGGGAGAATGCAAGAATGTTAGCCTGAAAATTTTTATTTCTTTTTGATCTCAGGCTATTTACATCATGCCGTGGATTTGTTGGTATTTTTTAAAAATATTTTTCTCTCATTTGTTTTGAGGGGTCACTGTTGTGTTTACCTCACACGTTCTCCCTGCTGCACAAGCCACACAATTTCATTGTTCATGATTTACAGATCAAATACTGTCACTGATTCACAGTCCCATGCAACAGTGTCTGGAGCGCCATGCTATGTGCATTGTGGACCCAATATTTCCTTATAAGTTTGGTAGAAAGAAAATAAACAGCTAATTTAGTCTGTCATGGATTTTATATGCTGTTTCTGTAGTGAAATCATTTCTTAATACCTTTCTGATAGTCTTGTATACAAGAGGAAAGTGAAATATTTTATAGCGTTGACATTTGAAAGACATAGATGTTCAGTGCTGTTACCTGCTTTATTTGGATTTGAAACCATTCGTCCTCACATCAGAATTTCCTGGCTTTCCTGCATTTTAACATCATAAGCTGTGGAGATATTTATGTGTAATACAATACCATATAGTGCACTGTGTATTAAGCTCCTAAATTAAATTATACTGTACTTTTATCATCCATGATGGTTAGTTTTCACCAAATTTTACTTCATGTTGCTCAACGGGATTAATGTCTTGCTTGAGGTTAACCCTTTAATTACTGCCTTAGACACCTTTTTCTAAGTACAATGTCAAGAGGTACCACATAGATATCACAAAAAAATATTTGTTACTGTATGCATTTTCATGATATTTGAGGTGTATAGTGGATGATAGTAGAGAATGAGTTAAGATTTAAGAATTGGTGATTGTGGGTGATCAGTAAATAAAGGGTTAACTTGTTCAGTATGGATACAGGATATAGGAAATTATATTCAGAGGTTTCAAACTTAAGCAGAAATTCATGGTTTTATCATCATGGGAGAAGACTGATCCATCTTCATGTGGCTTTTGTTGCTGGTGCCAGAGTATATTTTATGGATGTTTGTGTCTGTCTTGGATGTGCAAAGACTCCAGGAACCTGTGTAAGGTTTTCAAAACCTGAAATGAATCTGTGTTTTTAGAGTGATCTTAATGCCATAGAATTTTTCTTTTGACAGGTACAAGTTTGTTGTACATCAAGAAATGGCCAGTTAAGATTGCAAAACAGATTAGTCACAAGATCATGATTATGAATTCTGTTCATTGCTGTGAGCCTCTTGTCTTAAATGTCATGTGCACAACTGGACAAAGAAAATAAAAAGGCAAAATGACATTTCATGTAACATGGAATGACTTATGAAATAATGATTTCAGTGCCTCAGTAAGGACTAAGAATTTATGGAATATCAATAACATTTTATGTAATTTCAAGTAGCCCTTTGTACAGTACACCAACATTCACTTGTGTTACCATTGTATTCATCAGAAAGAGGCATTTTCCCTTACTCTTCAAGCTCAACCAAACTTGAGCATTCCTCTAAATTTACATCCTCAAGATGTGTCAGCATATTTTGTTGCTTTTGTGTTTTTTTGTGTTGGATCTTGTGTATGTATTATGTAATGTGGATGAATTGTGTTCACATTAAATGCGAAGGCCAGTTGCATGCTACAATTCTGCCGTCCCAAGGCAAAGCAACGTATCTGACAAAATCGAGTTTTCTTATTTCATTGTCTTGTTGGACTTGTCTTGACCATATCCTTCTTGTGTCAAAGGCAGGTAGACGTATCTGCACCCGAAATAGTTGTTTTCAAAGCGTCAAACCCACTTAAATGAGTGTTTCCAACCACACAGTCGATGGCAGAGCAACGCATCTATATTCCCAAAGCAGAGCGACGTACTGAACACCTTATCTGCTTTGATGTGTTGTCCTGCCAAGAGTTAACGGTATGATCTGTTGAACCTTGCATTAAAAAACAGGTAATACTTAGAACTTAACTCTACGCAAAGTCATGATTAGAAGCATTCATACCTTTAGACAGGCTAAGCATCTGAAGTATTTTGCATTTTCATCAAAATCATGAAATGCACAGATACATCGCTCTGTCTTTGGACGGCAGAATTGTCCAGGCACTGTGAATCAATATTTTTGTTTTCCATGAAAGAGACACCATTACGGTGCAGCATATTAAAAAGTGGAATCCCTTTCTTCCTGTTTGAAAACTTTCCAAAGGAAGGGAAAAAACAATTCAAGAAATGAAATTAGATAAGAAAAATTACTTTTTTTTTCTGTTGAAGTCAAGTTTGTGGTTGACATCAGGCCCTAAGTCTCTGCACATAGCCCTACTCCCTCGCAAAGGTGATGGAAAATTGCCCTGGGATGGTGCATGGTAGTTTCAAAATCTAGTTCTTTTTTGGCACCTTAACCTTTTGCAGTCACGGAACTTTAGGTTTTTTTTAAGGCTTCTGTGCCCCATGAAATCTCAGTATTTTATTGCCATAGGTGCAGATTCATAATTTACTGGTTCATTTTACCTGTTCTTTATGAAACAGAGATTCAGAGGCCTGGTACTATCATCTTCACATCAGGAGACCCCAATGCATGGGCCCCGCAGAGGGCTTGAAGCAGATTCTGTGGATAAGGCTAACTGTAATGGCTTGGAGCCACTCGGGGAGTATAATAAACTGGCAGCTGTCAATGGCAACAGCACTTAGCATGATGCCTGTCTTCATGTGATTTAATATGCATTTCGTGTCCATGTTGTCTATGATATATGTTATGTAAATGAACTATATATTTGTGGTGTGTTTTCATCAAAAGTTTATCTCATGACTCTAGATATGTATGATTTATGTCCAGTGCATTGCATAGTCATTATCACTGTCATGTCCAGCGGCTGGCAAAATAAAGCATTTTCATTACCTTGAGTACTGTTTACAAGGCAGTTACTAATAAGTGTGTATGTAGCTAGTCTAGTGTGATAGTCTAGTGTTCATGCTTGGAGGAAAAAGTTTGGATGTAAAACTGTGCAAGTATACTTTGGACACCTCCAAAACAGTTAATCCATCAAAAACTTGTTACACAAGCCTCACATGGGCATCACAGATTGTCACTAGTGTCACACACATTGTGCAAAAACACATTCTTTACATGATGAAGAGCTCATTTTAGTCAGAAGAGACCAATGGTTCCAGCCAGTACCGGTAATTAAAAAAAGAAAAATATCTGATAAATAATTCCAGATGGAAATCTTGTTCCATTTGGCTGCGGGATAACAATGCGCTATTTTGGTACAAACATATTGTGCTCTTTCCATCGGTGACTTCAGTCCTTTCAGCTAAGATTTATTTTTTTTTTACACTCTTCCTCTCTTGTCTCGAAACCGGCTTTATCGCCCCCATGCATTGTTTTGGTCATACTTCAGATGCTTTTGTATGAAGTGTGAATAGTGCTGGACAAGGAAGCGTTGTATTCAGTATTTTGGTAAGCCCTTTGATCAGAGAACAGTTATCAATTTCAATGAATTCACTTTGGACTGATTCCACCGCATCATGAAGTAACGGAACTTTCTGGAAAGTAGGTGCGCATGAGAACACCCACTTTATGACATTACTGCTATACGGAATAGATAGAATAGATCAGGTGGTACCATCCTTGCATTACAAATGAGAAAGGAAGGTCTTTCATTAGCACATTGAAATTCACATTTACCCAAAAGAGATATAGGAAATAAACATAAATATAACACCTACTTCCAGGAAAGGGACCAAGTGATATACCACCTGTATTGATCCAGATAGGAAGGTTGGTCTATTCAGGTAGCATACCACCTTTCTAAAGCTTGCCATAATATATACTAAAGAAATGAGAATTTTAATGTCTTCACATTATACTTAATGACGCACCCACGTATCAAAATAACATAAAACTCTTCGGGAATATTTCTTTTCAAAGACAGCTTAACAACATTTTATTACTTATGAATTAAAAGCCAAATAAATAAAACTATATGGAAATGAACACTGAAAAAAAAAAGTTGAAAGATGATCCCATATCATTACACTTGTCTTGATGATTTTTGTCAAATAATTCACAATGTTTAAAAGCTACCATTGGAAGGATCAGTCCTACTGTGGATGCGTTATGTTTTCATGACCCTTACACAAAGGATCAGTCCTACTGTTTGTGGACGTGCTACATTTTCATGACCCTTACACGGCACATGCGATGAAAGGGCATATGCTCGACCTTTCCGCCTATGATCGCACATTATCTGTTCAAATTATGATCCTTGCGGTCGCCTCATCATTATTAACTAAGGCCGTGTTAACCATGACTATGTGATGCTTTGCTCCCAGGACATTACGGGTAAACGCCGCCTTTTGAGTGGTATAGACTTTGATATCCGTCTCTGTAGTTTACACAGGACAGAACAATACATCATGTTCATCATGACGCTATTTACGACAGAAGTGATGCCACCAGTGATGGGCAACACAAAGAATTTTAGTTTCATTTATTACAAACACATTTCAGTGATGCATAAGTACAGAAAATTGCATAGATTCAACAAACTATTTACTAATCCGAAAAGCAAATAAAGTTAGCAATGTCAGTATATAATATGGTTCTGTATTTTGGGGGGTCAGAAATAAAACTGTCCGTGCACGTCCTTTTTCAGTGACCTAACTTTGTGCTCAGGATCTGATTTGTCAGTAATGGACCACAAGTTTCACTCCATCCTATTTATGATATAAGTTCCACTATTTCTTCACACTATGCAACCAAGCTTTACGCTGATAAACAACCTTTTTCTAAAATAAAAAATGTCAGGAATTGTGAAACGTGTCATAATCTCGTTAGTCTGTTTTGTGTTAACAATTTTCTTAATGTAAAAGGTGTGGCTAGGCTTATATTCTTAAAGGAGGACACGCCCATCAAAAAGAAACATTTTTCCATTTTTCAACATTTTTTCTCTCTGAAAATTATCTATGATGCCCATTGAGTTTATTTTGCGAAGAAAGAGTATCGTTCTGTTATCGTGCTTGTATGTAATATGATGCAACAAGGAGAGCTAGAGTTACCCTTGTGTCCAGAATTATTCCCCTTCCCCAATCAGCAGAGGCCTGAGGCAGAAACGATAACGTCGTGTAAGTTTCAGCAGCTACAGACACCTCTATCTGACAATGTATTATTCAGCTTTTAATTAAGGTTCTGATCATCCAAATTAAAAAGTAAAGTTTGATAGTGTAAGCCAGAAAAAGTATTCTGCATTTTTATTGCCTTAGCATGATTTTTTTTTTGTACATATATCTACTGTTCCCAGAGTTGTGAAAACATTCATAACAGCATGCTATCACTCGTCCGTAGAGCACTGGCTAAATAGCTTGGCCTTGGCCATGTGGCTAATCTGGCGTAAGCGTATGGCCGCCACGCGCACAGTGGGTATAAGAATTCGGATTTTGCATCACGTAACCCTGTGGGTTGTCTGGGGCAGGCAGAGGCGTTATATCGTTAAGACAGACACTTGAAAGACTGTTTTATTGGAATAATAGGATATCGTATGAGTTAATATAGTCTGTAGGACGATGCAGCCTTCCTTTTAAGGGGAAGGAATGTGAGCTCAGTCTGATAAGTTTTCAGATGTTGTTATACGATTATCTAGGAAGTGTGTCTCCAGACATTTTACCAAATTACTGTGAAGCATTGATTTTGAGAAGAAGGGTCGAAAAAAACCTACACTAGAAAATTGCCTGTCCTTACCGGGAATCGAATCTAGTCTCTCATCTTGCAAGTCCGCACGTGCTACCACAACACTACACCACAGGGATGCCAACTTCACAGCAATTTAATTCAGAAATACCTACTGCCTGAATTGGTCCCTAACTTTCCTGTGTGAGCCTAGTGTTCACACGTGACCATGACACATTTCGCGATTGCTCATATTAATAACACGTTGGAGTTCATGAAGTTTTGTAAATCTGAAACATACACTATCAGCTGAACAACAGTGAACATACTATCAGCTTCAGAGGTCTGTGCTCCAACATGAACATTTTTTGTGCTATTATAAACATCCTTCTAGCACTACATAGACAAAGAACAAAACACCCCATTCACACATTGCCAATTACAACAGCCAGCAGACCTCTTTTATTGCCCTTTACACATACTAATTTCAGAAGGTTGATTTACCTGTATTCGTCAGATCTGTCATACAACAACAAAACACCATAATATACATGTATCCATATAACCAAAGTATGATTGTACAATGTTTTGCACGGCAGAGATGTGGGCTGCGAAATTTCGCATAGTAAGGCTAAGTCGCTCTGAGAACTTGAGGTTGAACTCTGTTACGGATAAAATTTGTTATTAATATTTAAAGTTACTCTAGGGAGTGAGTGAAAAACATGGAATGTACGAGATGAACATCAGGAGCACTACCCAGGAATGAATTTCAGGAAAATGGCCATTACCTGGAATGAGTGCTGCACAGCTGCTAAAACTAAGGTTGGGGAATTTTCCATAAATCTTTCTTACTTTACAACTCTTTGATACATTTTTTTAAAATTACTTGTAATCGTAACTATCCACCTATTTTCCATGAAAGAAATACGGCAAATGAAAATTTTTTTTCCATCAGTTTATTTTAGGTATGCTCTACTATGTGACAAAAGGCAAGGCAATATATCCTAACTAAGAAATCATCCCCGAAGTTTTTCTCCTAGGGAATTTTATGTTTGGGTTGTTTGGAGTCTCCAAACAGGACAACTACGCTAGGGCACTATAAATACTGTTACAAACACTGCGCGCGTGGCGGCCATAAGCTTACGTCAAATACGTTCTTACCACATCGCCAAGCTGTCTAGCCAGTGCTCTGCGGACGGGTGATAGGATAAATGTTTTAATTCCTCTATGAACAGTAGATATGCCAAACAAAATCATGCTGAGGCAATAAAATGCAAACTACTTTTTCTGGCTTACACTATCATGATTCAAACTTTACATTTGAATTTGGAATACCAGAACCTTAATTAAAAGCTGAATAATACATTGTCAGATAGAGGTGTCTGTAGCTGCTGGAACGTAAGTGACGTCAGCGTTTTAGCCACAGCTTCGGCTGATCGGGGAAGGGGAATAATTCTGAAGGCAAGGGTAACTCTAGCTCTCCTTATTGCGTCATATTACATACGCGCAGGGTAACAAAACGATGCTCTTTCTTCGCAAAATAGACTCGGTGGGCACCATAGATAATGTTTAGACAGAAAAAGTAGTGAAAAACGGAAAATTATTTTTGATGTGCGTGTTCTACTTTAATATTGTGAAATAACGAATGCCCGTCAAAACATTGATTTCGAATGTATTTACAGTATTAAACTTTCGAATGATAACACTGAAACTAATCCACGCCGTCTAAATTGCCCATTTTGAATAAGTCAGTAATTTCCCACTAAGAACAAATTAATATGGAATCCAACAAACAGGAAAAAAAAAAGGCCAATCACGTATATTATTGTGGGAACACCCATCTGATTATAGTCATTTACCTTGTTTTGTCTCTGATAGTTTGTATGCTGTCTCCATGCCCTCCTTTGCAGAACAGAAAAAAAAACAAAAGATATTTGTCTGAAGATTACCTAACACTTATCTACTACTGTATATTACGCAGTGCTTGTCAGTAAATTTACCAGTCAGATGGACCCTTTTGTTTTGTTAAACATATGCAGTACAACTAGAACATTTGATTCATGGCACAGAAATTTGCATCTATTGTAAAAATGATAACCAATAGCAGTTCAGTAAACTGAAAAGTGATGAAAAAACACTGCTGACCATTGGCCATGCAGCAATGAACATACGGATTTATTGCCCAGTTCAAAACAGACTAAATTATTGATCTAATCAAGTTTGATTGGAAAATATATATTTGTATGTTTTTTTGTAGCACATCTAGCTGATTTGCAGGGTAGCGCGATTGAACTGCAATTTTTATCTTCATTCAATAGGGTGCTTCAGAACGCTGCTTGCTGAAACGTCCCCCAAGCGATCTATTTTTAGCCGCGCCGTCCGAATCGGCGGCTGAAGTGTTACCTTCATTCATGGGTGAAAGGTCAGATTCGTGCTGCCTTCGATGTTGACCGTTACTACTACTAGTATTACTGATTAGGCTGCTAGGCGTAACCTAGAAGTTTGTTCAACCAATGCCTCAGAACAAGCTTTGCGCTTAGAGTATTTGCCACTTGAACATAGAAGATAACATTGTCAAGATCTGGAGAGAGTATTTTTTTCTCCTTTTTCCAAAACTTTAGAAATTTCCGAAAGACCAAGAATTTAAGACTATGCAGTCGAGAGCTTTTTGGTGATGGTGCTACGCAGTCAAGAACTTTTTGGTACTGGTGCTAAAATCAGCAGGATTATATAGAATTCCTGCTAACCCAAAAAAAAAAAAGGTCTATGATTGATGAATGCAGCAGCTAGTAGTTATTCTGTGCAACGCAGCGCAATATCAGTGAACGGCTATCTCTAACGACAGCACCGATGATAGTTTTGATACAGTTCATTTAGTCGTAGATAAGTCATGGAATCGGTGCTGTCGTTAGAGAAGGCCCAGTGAACGAGCAAATGAGTTGGGGAAAACTTCAATGGTTATGTCGGATGTTCTTGCCTAATCTAGACTGTAGACACAGAGAAGTATCAAAATAATATACAGTATTATATTACCACTCAGAAACACATACACATTCATCTATCCACAAACATCCCAATACACACACACACAGACACGCACACCAAAATATAAACAGTAAAACTCGAATATAACGAGCACGGATAAAACGAGTTCTCGCATGTACCGAGCAAAATGAAAATCCCCGTTTTTTTTCCTTCTTTGTTATTGTAAACTTGCCTTTCATATAACGAGCACAAAATCCGCTAAATGCGGCCCTAACGAGGTAACCGACCTGCAATTAAGCCCTCGCAACCCTTTCGTCCGCAATAAAACTTTCAGCGGCGAGGAACTCGAACGTTTAGGCTACGTAACAATTGCCAACAATACTAATAGGCAAGTCTCGCTGTCTCGCTTATGTAATTTACCGGTAGGATTACCGGTACAAACTAGTTGTGCAGTAGGCCAAGAAGCGGGGTAGGGAAGGATGCGGTGGAGATGTGACCATGCGACAGGAGGAAGATGGGATTGATATGCTCGGCTAATGATTGGCCAAGCCTGTTGTTTAGACCAATCATTGCGCTAGGCAATTTTGATTTCAATCATAATAATCGCAGAAACGGTGATTACGATCGGTCAGTCATTCGTTTCTCGACTATCCACATTTGCATTGCTTTTTTTACACCTGTCAATGATGGAATCGAGGAAGAGAAAATAATCGAAGTGACCCCTGGGTAGACAAGGCGCTTCCGCTCTACCCGCAGCGAGCAGTCTAGCCATGTTAGATCTAGTATATGGGTATTCCTGACACTACTGACGGTTTTTACATGATTTTCAGTGGACCATGCGTGTAACGAGCCATCGGTTCTAACGAGCACAGACGGTCGGTCCCGACGACCTCGTTATATCCGAGTTTCACTGCTGTATACACACACACACACACACACGTGTGCCACGCTCAAACACCTGCACAGTCATGCCCATACATATTGCAATAAAATCTCATATAAAACATGCCCTTGGTGTACTTATTACAGTGTGTTGAGGTATACTTGATATACAGTACTTGTTAATACAGTACATGCCTCATTAATGAAATGATAGAATCATAACGAGTCCGTGCACGTGAAATTCAGTCTTAATACCAAGGTAAGTTACACTTATTAAATGAATCAACACTTAATATCGAGGTTCCTCTACATGTACATATAAGGAGATAAATCAACCTTTATTTACTCTCAAGGGAATATGTTTCATAATGTCTGTTAGTATCAGTATTACCTATTAATCAGCTGCACGTGGGAGAGGAGGAAGGGGAAGTCAAGATATTAAGTTATTATATCAATAGGTATATATCTTTACTAGGTATGAAATCATATGCGCGAATTCTTAAGTCCTTGATAAATATAACATATATACTTTTATCATGCACCAAGGGGCATTTGATACGAGAATTTTATTTAATGAAATGATAATTACAAATTTTTAATAACAAGGTAGGTCTGATCATGGATTCCAGCTTCTAATGCTAAGATTACATAGATCTTTCCCTCTTCCCCGAGCGAAGATGCCAGCATAGTGATATAGATCTATGGATTACATTGATTTCGTGGGGATACCTTACAGAAGAACAGTTTGATGAAGTAGATTTTGGTCATTAAAACAATTTTAGCGCCAGGAACGTCATTTTCTCCATGCTCCACATAGAGCTGATCACTAGTTTCGGCCAATGCTATGCACGGATATGCACTTTGACTCCCCAGCTTCGCCAGGTGCCCTCCGACTGATGACGGAGGCGGTTATCGGACTTAGAGCGATCCGAGGTTCACGCGGAAGATCTGAAGAACCCTATACCCCTACTGCATACTGCACTTATTAATCGGCAGTCAATCCCTGCACATTTTTAGTAGCTGACCCAGTCAGTGACCGGCAGCCTAAACTTTTTTTAGGAAGTTTGTTTAATGACACTATTGACACAGAGGTTTGCATCTATCTTACAAGTGATAAAAAAAAGCAGCGAAACAACAAAATACCCTTTGATATGTGATTAAAAATAAAAATACTCTGTGACCACTGGTCACGCAGCAGTGGGCATCACTGGCTTACTGCCTAATAGGGTTCTTCAGATCTCCCGCGTGTAGGTTTGTGACATCTATTAAAAGGGCAAATCACTGATTGTGTACAACCCAATTAATCCGCTAATATAAAATCCCTCTTTTTTTTGGGCCCTGCCAGCCAGTGTTTGGGTGGAGAAATGTGTAAAATGACCTGTGATCTAAGTAAAGCATCCAATTATAAAGTTTCAGGTACAATTTGAGTCTTCTAGATAAAAAAAATTAAATGTATTCCTATGTATTCGCACGCTGTCAAAACCAGCCAAATGAAAATTTGGGGACCAAATCAGAATTTGAGGTGATCTTTTTCAAAAGACATTTGTGAAAAATTTTGGGCGTTGACCCCCCTTTTTCTTCCCGTTAAAAGATCGGGCAAAAGAAGTACTTTAACCTCCATGGAAGAAATTTCCCCAAATCACAGTGGTATATTTAGAATAACGCAAAATGTTAATAGGGCCAAAAGNATAGGGTTCTTCAGATCTTCCGCGTGAACCTCGGATCGCTCTAAGTCCGATAACCGCCTACGTCATCAGTCGGAGGGCACCTGGCGAGGCTGGGGGGTCAAAGTGCATATCCGTGCATAACATTGGCCGAGGGTAGTGATCAGCTCTATGAGGACCATGGAGAAAATGATGTTCTTGGCGCTAAAATTGTTTTAATGACCAAAATCTACTTCATCAAACTGTTCTTCTGTAGGGTATCCCCACGAAATCAATGTAATCCATAGATCTATCACTATGCCGGCTTCTTCTCGGAGAAGAAGGAAAGATCCGTGTAATCTTAGCATTAGAAGCTGGAACCCATGATCAGACCAACCTTGTTATTAAAAATTTTGTAATTATCATTTCATTAAATAAAGTTCTTGTATCAAATGCCCCTTGGTGCATGAAAAAAGTATATTATTTTTATACTTATCAAGGACTTAAGAATTCGCGCATATGATTTCATACTTAGTAAACAGGTATACCTATTGATATAATAACTTAATATCTTGACTTCCCCTTCCTCCTCTCCCACGTGCAGAATACTGATACTAACAGACATTATAAAACATATTCCCTTGAGAGTAATTAAAGGTTGATTTATCTCCTTATATGTACATGTAGAGGAACCTCGATATTAAGTGTTGATTCATTTAATAAGTGTAACTTACCTTGGTATAAAGACTGAATTTCACGTGCACGGACTCACTATCATTCTATCATTTCATTAATGAGGCACGTATTATTAGTATTAACAAGTACTGTATATCAAGTATACCTCAATAATAAGTACACCAAGGGCTTGTTTTATATATGGGATTTTATTGTAATATTATTATGTATGGGCATGACTGTGCAGGTGTTTGAGCGTGGCACACGTGTGTGTGTGTGTGTGTGTGTGTGTGTGTGTGTGTGTGTGTGTGTGTGTGTGTGTGTGTGTGTGTGTGTATTTTAGTGTGCATGTCTGTGTGTGTGTTTGTGTATTGGGATGTTTGTGGATTTGTGGATACTGAATGTGTATGCGTTTCTGAGTGGTAATATAATATATTATGTTGATTAGACAAGAACATCCGACATAACTATTGAAGTTTTCCCCAACTCATTTGCTCGTTAACTGATATTGCACTGCGTTGCACAGAATAACTACTAGCTGCTGCAACCATCAATCATAGACTTTTTTTGGGGGGGGGTTACCAGGAATTCTGTAAAATTCTGCCGATTTTAGCACCAGTACCAAAAAGTTCTTGACTGCGTAGCATCATTACCAAAAAGTTCTTGACTGCATGGTCTGAAATTAGTGGTATTTCGGAAATTTCTACAGTTTCGGAAAAAGGAGAAAAAAATACTCTCTCCAGATCTTGACAATGTTGTCTCCTATGTTCAAGTGGCAAGTACTCTAAGCGCAATGCTTGTTCTGAGGCATTGGTTGAACAAACTTCTAGGTTACGCCTAGCAGCCTAATCAGTAATACTAGTAGTAATAACACTAACAGTCAACATCGAAGGCAGCACGAATCTGACCTTTCACCCATGAATGAAGGTTACAATCAGTCGCCGATTCGGACGGCGCGGCTAAAAATAGATCGCTTGGGGGACTTCAATTCAGCGAGCAGCGTTCTGAAGCACCCTATTCAATGTATTCAATTTTGTATGACTTTTGGTACGGTAGCAAAGTTATAGCTGATTTGGAAGGTCGCGCGATTGACCTCAATACCTTGTCAATACCTTGTCCCAAGACTGACATCGTCATATTCGGGGCATTCCCATAGACACTCCGTCACCTCAATGTTTCTTTTCAATACCCCTACTGTACTTACTGACCAGTCAAGCCCTCCAAATAGTTATTAGCTGACCGGCGGCCTAGACTTGTTCTAGGATGTTTGTTCTGACAATTTAGCATTTCTCTTGATGGGGTGAACGAACTCGAAAATTAAGAGTCTATTTGATATCTGCCTGCAGCCTTCTTTTCGGGAGCCCTGCCAGCCAATGTCAGAATGTAAAAATACTGTATGTAAAAAGACTGTGATAAAGCATCCACTTTTAAAGTTTCGGGTACTGTAGTGAATTTCATTCATGGTCGCCTCATCTTGCATTCTCGGTTACTTCATCAAACCATTTTTTCCTTATCAGACCATTTATAGTTCATAAAATAGTGAATTTCATTCATGGTCGCCTCATCTTGCATTCTCAGTCACTTCATCAAACCATTTTCTCCTTGTTAGACCATTTATAGTTCATAAAATTCACTTTTACATGCATTTTAATCATAGGTTGCAAAGTGTGCTTTTCCTCAAACTGCGGCTTCAGATATCTTTTAACGAGTCGTTCTAGAATAAAATTTTTCTAATTATTACATCTGTTTCGTCTTCAAAAGATCTTTCAGGAAATGTATTATTTATAGTCCATAAAATTTTATTACGCGAGTTATTGGACCGTAAAGTCGAAAAGCACAGATTTGCTATACTTCACAGCTTAGTTGTAGGCATGTACATTCAGTAGCACTTGGGACTTTGTTTTAGTTAGATTTGTCATGTTCTCCCCTTTATTTTGATGTACTGTATAATATGTCCAGGTAAAGTGTTCAGCCTTCAGTGCAGCTTCCCTTAAATGTTTTATCTTTTCCACAAAAATGTGGCAGAGCTTGAAATTCTGGAGCATTAGCCGTAAAACAAAGCCTGCTGACATCAGAGCTCTCCGACACATCCGCCCCCCCCCCCNNNNTATATAAACCAGCCCCGTCTCTCACTCTGGGCTGGTCGGTAACTTTCTCCCTACTAACGCTGCCTGGAAGCTGGACACTGCCTGCCGAGAACTGTACGTTGTATCTGCTGCATCACTTGGCACAAGAATCAATAAATATTGAACCACAAGTCATTGCCTTTGTGACGTCATTCAACTACAATTGAGTTTACTACAGTACATGTATTATTGAGCCTTATAGACATACACATAGAGTGTGTTAGCATATATTAATTAGCAATCAGTCTAATGAAAATTTGGGGAATAAATTAGAAGTCGAGATGATTATTTTTGAAAAAGATTTGTGAAACATTTTGGACGTTGATTCCCCCTTTTTCTNCCCCCTTTTTCCCCCGTTGAAAGATCGGGCAATAGAAGTAGATTAACCTCCTTGGGAAAAATGTTTCGAAATCACAGTAGCATTATGTAGGATAAGACATTATTGTTTTACTTTTTAGGACCCAAAGAACAACAAAAAAGGTGCCAGTAACCCGAAAGTGAACAACAATCCCATCCGCTCGGTCTTATGAGTAGGTCCATCGCGCAATAGATTACGTCCTTATTTTCCAAGATTTTGTTGTTGTTCAGATGGTCTTTTTTTTTTCCAGTTGCCGTTGTAAGTAGCGGAGGGGCCAGGGATCTTCCCCTCGGGCGCAAGTACAGCTTTCAGAGACACGGAAGGGCCGGGGGGATNGGGGGGGGGGGGGGGGGGAGAGAAAGGAGGGGATGGAAAAAAAGAGGAAGAGGGAAGAGCCTGGAGGCAGGATAATCAATAAAGGAACAGGGGTAGCTATCTGCATTACAGCCTAAAAAATCCACAATATTTTTTCATAAATTTTCATCCTTTTCTTCGTCCCTGAACTCAAACACAGAGCTCTTCCTTCCGCCGTCCATCAACAAGAGGACTTTCATTTCAATTTCATCCCTTTCTTTCTTTCTTTCTTTCTTTCTTTCTTTCTTTTCTTTCTTTCTTTCTTTCTTTCTTTCTTTCTTTCTTTCTTTCTTTCTTTCTTTCCTATTAAAGGGAGGGATAGCTATCTGCTTCACAGCCTAAAGCTTAAACATCCAAAGTATTTTTTCATGAATTTTTAACCCCTTCCACGTTTCCTTCACCCGAGCGCTTCCGACAAAACGCAGCTTGAAAGTCGGGTTTTTCACTTGCGTCTATAGACAGAAGGTCAGCCGGCCTTATGCGCATGTGCGGAAACAGCAATCAGCTGTGTTTACATTGGAAAACGGGTCAGACATAAAATCTCGAAAGAATAAGATAGACAGCGCGTAGTAAATGTTGGGTCAGCTGTGAATACAGTCTAAACCTCAGCAATTACCGACAAATGTGGGATTGTGGATCAGTTTGATTAACACAGTGACTGTGCAACAAGACTGCACACTTAGAAATCGAATTTCCTGATAATTTAGAGATGTAGACTAGACTAGTCTAGGCTACCGATAAACTACACTCACACGACCTCGCTCGAGATCATGTAAACACAGCTGATTGCTTTTTCCGCACATGCGCAATAGGCCGGCTGACCTTCTGTCTGCAGACGCAAGTGGGATTTTCACATCTTGCGAGCCGCCACGACTGGTCGTTCGGTCAGCGCGGGAATGAGGCGTGACGTCAGAAAGCGAGAGGCAAAGTTATGCAAAGAGAATTATCCACGTGCAATAACTTTTGTTGGCTCTAAATGCCATGCCTTTTATTTTATTTATCGAGAAAAGTCTTTGTTAAACTGTGTTATCTACAGCACTGCCCGACTTTGGCCGCAGTGCTGTAGCCTTAGAGAAGGGAGGATTAAATAATATTCGAGAAAAAGGAACATTTATCTCACCGCTTTTTGGCAAAGTCTATATGGCTGTCTGTGCCTTTTTTTTTCTCTCGTGTAGAGCTCTCACTGGTCTACGATTCTGGCACTATTTATCATTTGCCCGACGGGCTCATGCACAGCAGGATAGGATTTGATTGACAACTAACTACAGTATTGTCTCATGCAGTGTTTTCTGCGCTTAGGGGCGGTGTCAGTTGCATCACTAGTCATAAATTAGTCAACATGTTTCGAAGAGCCGGTCAAACAGCTGGCATACCGACGCCAAAATAGTCTGACACCCTTATGTTGGTCAGAGATGACCACGGGAATAATTTGGAGAACACTTGTGAAATCTTTTATTGTCTGGAAAGAAAGAACCGGTCTTCACGATCAAAGTTAAAGAGAAAAATGAAATGGACCATAGTAATTAGCATGGGTATGCCATGTTGAGCATAGCATTAGCAACAGGGACGAGATGGGGAGGAGGAGGGGAAGAGGAGATAGATGGGTGGGCACGGTTACAGGGATGAAATAAAGACGTTACATTTACAAAGTCTTTGGGGTTCAGAGAGAGAGAGAGAGAGAGAGAGAGAGAGAGAGAGAGAGAGAGAGAGAGAGNNNNGGGGGGGGGGGGGGGGGGGGAATAGAAGCAATAGCGATAATCGGATAATAAGAGAAAGTGTGAGCCTGAGGGCGCTGATGAAAAAAAGCGAGAAGGCAGGTAATGAACAATGACTCAGGGAACAAAAGCATCTTGGCTACTCTCTCTCTCTCTCTCTCTCTCTCTCTCTCTCTCTCTCTCTCCCTCTTTCTCTCTTTATCCCTGGAATTGTGCCCACCCAATCCATACTAGGATCTACCTCATTCCCCTCACTGATACTGTCAAGACCGATTCTTTCTTTCAAAACTACAAAAGTATTCACGGTTATTAAGAAGGTCACAATAATTTTCATGTCAATGTGCCCCCTTTTTGATCTACTCTCGAAAGCCTTTTGATTGATTTATGACTAGTGACACAACTAGCGCCTCTCCTAAATTATCTGAGCGTCTAAATTATCTGAAAGTGCTCCTAAGCAAATGATACTTTTATATTGTCAAAATCTTAGACCAATGAGAACTCACTAAACCATTCAGCAGAAAGCAATACCAAATCAGTGAAAACATTAATAAAGCGACTCAAACAGTGGTCAGACAGATGTTCCTTTTTCTCAAATACTGTATTATTTTATCTTCCTTTTTTGGTCAATCACAGTCAGACTTTTCTCGACAATAAATAAAAAAGGCATAAAAAAAGGCATAACATTTAGAGCTAACGAAAGTTATTGTATGTGGATGATTCTCTCTGCATAACGACTACTACTACTAGCTTGCCTCTCGCTTTCTGACGTCACGCTGCTGACCGGACGACCAGTCATGGCGCTCGCAAGGTGTGAAAATCCTGACTTTCAAGCTGCATTTTCTCGGAAGCGCTCGGGCGAAGAAAACGTGGAAGGGGTTAAAAATTTATGACAAAATTCTGTGGATGTTTTAGGCTGTGAAGCTAGGGACGAAAGAATGAAAGAAAGGGGTGAAACTGAAATGAAAGTCCTCCTGTTGATGGACGGAGAAGGAGGGAAGAGCTCTGTGTTTGAGTTCAGGAGCGAAGAAAAGGGAGACGCCAACTTCTATCTTCTGGGTGCGACTATACTGTTGACTGATACTGACCGTGGTTGATTTCGTTCCCGTTTTTATCTTCTATCATTTCCACTGTTCATCTTCATAAGGGTACATGCATGGTTAATACGTATCTGATCGGTTCCAAAGTGTACGCATAATTCACTGTGTGTGATTTATTCCTATCCCATAAATCTTCAGACAGTCGTACTGGATACTCGTATGAGTATGCTTGAGTAAACTGGCTACGTACTCGCAAAGAGCCATGTTCTTGTGCTTTTATAGAGCTATTGTGGGCCTCTGTTTGTCAGAAGTTTCAGATTATATTCGTGTTTGGGCCAGTATTTGTTAATGTTGATTTCATGTTGATTGTCTCCTTTTCTCTCTTTTTCACCATCGAAATCCTAAATCACAGCCATTTTACTAGTTACACTTTGGGAATTTTCATTAATACTGTATCTCTTTAATGTAGGATATTTGATGAAATCAGCGCATATTTGGAAAATCACGCTTTTGAAAGTTTTTTGTTTTTTTTGTGTTTTTTTTTGCTCCACACTATCTAAAATTTGCCTATCCAAAATAAAGGCATCTCTAGAATGCAAACCTGGCATTACTCGATGCTTCAAAGAGTGCAAAAGAGTGTACATGCCAACTGTGGTTGGAAAATGTGTTCATAAAAATTTGGAGTTGAAACATGGACTTGAAACTGGAGGATGTTTATTTCCATTTCCATTTCCACAGAGGTATCTGTCACGGACGGAGTAAACAGTTGTTGTTCACTCTACTAAGCTTAGCTCAATACTCAGACTATGGAATGAATTCGAAATTTATTATTAGAACACTTAGTAAATAAAGGCGCGTCAAGGAGTGTTACTACTAATTTAGTGAGAGCTTGCAGTCCTCCAAACCGATTGGGATAGAGTTAGTCATAACCTTTGGGACAGTAGTCGCCCAATCGCAAGTAGAACAAGTACATGTACACTGAAACCTCGTTATACCGCCAAGTAAGGGGCAAACAGAAAAGTGGCGGTATAACGAGAATGGCGGTATAACGAAAATGCCATGTAGAACAAGGGAAATAAGTAATTTACCAACATTGGCCTGGCTAACATGTCTAAAATAATGCAGTTATCTCCCTTATCTCTCCACTAGACATAAACCTTCGTTGTCATTTTGAAGTTTACATTGCTCTCATTTGTATTTTTTTTTGTTGTTGTTGTTCTTTGTGTTTAATGACTTGAGTTGATTTTAAAACAATAGAGTTAAAATTAAAAGCAAGCAAGAACTAAGGATTGGAAGCGTATGTGTCAAGCTTGAGAATGATAAGAAAAGAAGTTGACTACTACACATTACACATCCGGGTCGGAGAATCACACAAGCGCTAGGCCTACGTCATAGATCAATGTGTGCTGTTTGTACCGTACCCCGCGACCGGTGCGAACCAGTTGAAGCATCACCTCGCGCGCTAACGTTCGTTCGCAAACTCTCTAGGCCTAATTGAGCGAGAGGAGATTGAACTGTGACCCGCCTTTCCCACTGCATGCCCCATCAGTAGGCCTATCAGGACTTCGCGTCCAAAAAGCGAAGAGTGTGTAGTAGGATTGGTGTTTGAGTAACAAGCACAGACTGTGGCGCCAAGAGATGTTTCGTCTGTTAGCTGGATTTAGGTAGAGGTGGGAAGTGGAAAGTGGGGGTTAAATTTACGTTGGCGGTATAACGAGCAGTATTTACTATACTCAAGTTATGAATGTAACAGTTAAATTGTTGGCGGATGGCGGATGGCGGTATAACGAGATTTTGAGTGACTTTATATAGGTGTCAGATCCGTTCCACGGCGAAAAGCTGGCGGTATGCGGGAATGGCGGTATAACGGGTGGCGGTATAGCGAGGTTTCACTGTATCTAGAAAGTGTAGTAAAAGATGTACAAGTGATAAATTGAAGGCAATTCAGTGTTAATTGAAAACTGCTTCGTAACTATATGTACAAATTAATAAGTTAATTCATTCTGTACTAAATATATCATTACTAAATCGAAGTTGAAGATTCTGTTTCTTGTGATAAATGTGTACTGATAATAATGTGATTGTATTAGCTGAGCCTCGGCCAGTCGAGTCCATGTATACAATCGGTTACCTCCAATATCTTGTTAGTCGAAAGAAAGAAATAATAGTTTTTTCTTCTTTGCATCTATTATTTACCTTTGCATAACAAGAACTAATCAACTCCTTTTTCTGATTACTCCAACTGCCCAGCGCTGTCAAAGAGGCAAAATCACCTCCTGGCGTCCTCTCCGCGTGGTGCCAAACAACGCTGACGGCTTAGAAAGCAAACGAGACGATATCGAGGATAGATAATAAAACTACTGTATACTATACACTGCGAGTGCCACTAGCCGCAGCACGGGCGTGTTTAGGGGGCGTATTACACCACCGCTGATAAGACAGTGGGGGGAAGAGAATGCTCGAGGGTTCGAAAATCGATCTATAATCAAGCATCTCGGCAGCAGTGTGTACATTAATGCATCTGGTCCAATGCACCGTGACGGTATAGTTTACAGGACAGGTATAATAAACAAGAGGCTACCCTCGTGACCTCCCCAGTGTGCTCGCTCGCTCGCTCGCGTACGGTTGACTCACCTTTATCATTTTCAACTTGACTTGAATTAAATTTTGTCTTCTTCTTCATCTAAAAAGTCTAATCCCGTGAAGAGAAACCTCAAGACTTTTTCCATTGAGTCGAAGATTAACATGCTCCAGGAAATAGACAGAGTTGCGATGTCGAAGTCGAAGAAGGCCATAGCTGAGAGGTATGGCATTCCCGTGAGCACACTTTCTACGATCTTGAAAAACCGGGAATCGCTCTCGTGACTTCCCCAGGGTGCTTGCTCCCTCGCATACGGTTGACTCGCCCTGGAAATCGTGAGTCGAATTCTGACTGCTCAAACTCATTGGGGTGGTCCAGCGAATTGGAGTTAAGCGGACTCGACTTGTATATTAATTTCTACTGTATACGGCTTGAAGTTTATAGAGCTGGTAGAAGCTTATTTAAAAGTAGAATAGGATCTTAATCGTCTTGTATTTGTAACACAGGACTCGCCGCCAGTTTGTTATAGTGATATGAATCACTCTCAGTCTGTTTTAATGATGAGACTCACTTCCAGTTCGAAATAGTGATGTCAATCACTTCCCGTCTGTTTAAATGATGAGACTCACCGCCAATTTGATATTATTATAGAGATGTGACTCACTCTCAGTTGTTACACGGATGTGACTCACTTTCAGAGTGTTATATTAACTTTTTCCATACCCTGAGGCATCTCGCCATTTTCAAGACCGTATAATATGCTCGATTCAGGACTTACTACAGTAACCGGATATGACCTATGATCTTTATTGCAACGGTATCCCAATACTGTACTCTTGTTGTGAACACTGAAGTACTTAACCAGTTCACTGAAAAACTGACTCAGCCTAAGCGCCAGCAAGCGAGAACAGCATCATCCTCAGGAAAAGCCTACCTCGATTGAGGAAGCAGGAGAGCAATCTAGCCAGTGCCACCTTATTGACCCAATAGAGCCGCCTTCCTAGGGAAACATCCCTCACTCAGACCATAGGGACACCAAAGCTATTACTACTAATAGGTGCGAGTTACTTTGTATGTATTGTCTATATTGTATAGTCTAATTGTAGTTATCTATGTTAACTTATGTTGTCTTGTCCCTGTGTGTTTATTCTATATTATACTTTCAGAACTGAATCCAAGCCTTTACTTCCTTCTTCATATATATATATATATATATATATATATATACATGTACATTCGTCGTGCTGTCATTAAAATATCGTAATTGTCGACCTTCGTGAACTTAGGATTCCGTAAATTCACTTATTACATTCATCTTGTTTGATTTGGGACCGTATTGAAATCTCTCTATCCACGGATAACCGTAAACTCTTGAACACCTTCATTTCGTTCCTCAGTTCACGTTGGAATTAGTAGACCTCCACGTATTCAGGTAGGATAGAGTAGTCTCAGAGGAGTGGCCCTCTTCTTACAAGAGGGTAGCGGCTTTGTGACATCTAGAGGGGACACCTAAACTAAATTTACACTATATTACTGTATCTGTAGGAGACAGCTTATCTATTTAGTATACGTAATAGGTCATTTTAGTTAGACGAGGATGTAGTAATCCCATCTGAAGCTGACCTGGTATTTAAATTAGTAAGCAGTACTTCCTGTCGAAAGAGTACGTGTCATACTGTAATAAGAAACTGAACCAGTGTCAGATCAAGCTTGCCTTGGATGTATGAAAATTTAAAGTACAGTAATGTCTCATTATGACGTAAATGGAAGACGGATAACATGCTCATTATTCTAACTAACGGATAGGCTATAAAGTAAAACCATAGAAACTGTGTATTCTTGTAAAGCTATGCATATTATATTAACTTGTGTCGTTGTCTCTATCCACATGCTGTGACGTTACATCGGGCCATTTGGAACCTGGCCTTGAGGGAAGTGCCATCGGAGCGACTATTGCAGTCCAGCTGCGTGTGACAACGGAGTGATCGCCATGTGTAGCTGGCTTGTGCACTCTGCCCCTCGTCTGTCTCTCCTGTCGAGAAAGGTCATCTTTGCATTATGATAGCTTTTCTGTCTTGTCTTTAACTGTTATACGGGCGGTGGTGTGAGATTCCGATACTGTAGCTTTTTCTATTCGGATTGTCCTTTGTCACACGACTTCGGAGGATCTGAGCATCGACATCAACAGTGTTATAATCAGAGAATAGCTACTGTGAATACTGTGATCGGACTAGCTCTGTTACTAGGCGGTACCTTTAGATTTTTTTTTTCTCTACCGGTATCTGTTTAGATACAGTAATTATAATACCTGCAGAGACTAAATAAACAAAGGTAATGACAACTGAACCCTGATAACACACCCACTCTTCAGATGAAAGTACTGTCCGAGACAAAGAAACCACAATTTCTTGAATAAAAACTTACCATGCCCATGTAATCTAAAGCATGATGGCTCACTCATAAAACCCTGCTTTTCCTTGGACTGTGTTTACTCTTCTGTGCCTGAAGACATTGTCCTATTCAGACACAGAAACAAAGGCCTGAGCGTTTTCGTAAGGACCACAGGTGGACAACTAGAGAGACAACATAGTTTATGTAACTTACAGCTTCGCCTGAGGCAATGAATGAAAAGGGTGTCATTGGGTCTGATAGGTGGGATGGGGTATGACAAAGAAAGGATTGTAAAATTAGGAAGGAGGGGGAGGGAGAGAGCTAAACGAGAACATCCTGCCTTGATGCAAAGCAAAGTGACCACGTGATTAAAAGAAAATGACACA
The DNA here is from genome assembly GCA_033807755.1 of Ellobium chinense. Taxonomy (NCBI): domain Eukaryota; kingdom Metazoa; phylum Mollusca; class Gastropoda; order Ellobiida; family Ellobiidae; genus Ellobium; species Ellobium chinense. The sequence continues at coordinate 403,927 of JAWQUT010000184.1, read as the reverse complement.
CATCACCGTCAGTCTAATGAGAAGGAAAACTGGAAACTCTCACACTCCTCTATTCCTCAATAGTCCGGGACACATACGTCTGGACCCACAAATTGGAGGATTCTACGATTTTTTTTCTTAGGACTGAAGAACAACATTGTGTGACCTACAACACAAAAGTTTACCGAAATCGGAAAGGTGGAAAGAGGTCAAAATTGACCATTTAGATGACCAATTTATTTTCAAATAAAATGGCCTGCAAATGTTTCCATACTTACGGAAGCAGCGGTGCTATCAAGGGGACACAACCCAAAATAGATCCCCGCGGCGCGGATTTCATAAACAAAAAATAAAATGGAAATCGACGCTGGACTTCGGTCTACTGACGAGGAGGTAAACTTCCCTGAAAGATCGTTCCAGATCGACTGTAATGACTAATACCTCACAACCAATGAAGATAACGGGAAGTAGACCTATTGCACTGCTGTTACCTAGGCTAATTGCTTTTGCGTGCAGGCCTTGAAGCGGCGGGAAAATTGTTATAGAGTTTGGCCGCCACATATGTGTGCAAAGGTCAAATTAAAGTTTGTTTTTTAAGCGCACATTCAGGCAAGACCTTAATTAAACTGGGCTTTAACGTGTGTGAGGCCTTAACGGAAGACTGATAACGCGCTTTGACTTTTTGGCCAGCTGTTTTCCACACAAGTATGGTGCACCGTCTTGTCACAAAACCACGGGATCATGTTCTCCCGGGTTCAATATACTATAGATTACAATGGTCTTCTTTCAGCTTTCAATTGCGTTGAAATGTTTTCGAAGTTTTAAAATAAAGAATATAACAAATGCCTCAGACCTGTCTTGACCGCCCTGAGTTTCACAATAAATAATACATATATATATGTCTTTTATATTTTTTGCAGATCTGCATTATTTGTGGGCAAGAATTCAGTAATCTCAATCCAGCAGTAACACTAACAGACAAAGGTTGCAACAGCATAAAATAATACCGTCAGCAAGACATTAGGTGATGACATACTGGCAACAACAGGCCAGAGCATACAAAAAAAAAAACAACAATGCCGACAGAACTACAGGAACAAAAAAACTCTCAGCTATAAACTGAAGAAGATGAGGAATTCGCTATATAATACTCCAGACTGAAATTCTCGGTAGTTCACTGCTATTCCCAAACTCCTGGTGTGATATCAAATTGTCATCCAGTACGTTTCTGCAAAAACAATTCAAATCATATTTGTTGTTCATGTTTGACTGTCGCTAACTTTAGTGACACAGTGAGGCTGACTTGGCCGACCTTCATTTACTCAAGAAGTGAATGACTCCTACTGTGTTTCAACATGTTGCGACGAAGAGTTTTGTGTCTGCTGACTAAATAGGATGGAATGTGTAGATATTTAAGCTGCATTTTGCACCGTAATGTGGGAGCAGTGATAGCATTTGTGCACTGGTCTGTCTCTTGTTTTAACCATGAACACTAAAAAGTATGGGTTAATGTAGAAGCCTGGTGCCATGAGGTATTGGCATCTTTTAACTCACAGAGGTCACTTACAACAGATTATCTTTCACTTCTATATATAATGCATTTATTCAACAGCTCAGTCAATCCATGATAATGATTGTATGTCTTTCCTGTCCGATTAAGGACTACAGATACTAATATATGTAACCGTCATTAGCTTGCTACGGTGTTCTTCCTTTCTATAGGTCGAAATACTGACATCAACTTTGTATTGATTACTGTTCTATCCAAGAGAGAAAGAAAGAGAGAGAGGAAAGAAAGTTGTTGGCACTCTTCACTCTCTAAATATGTGAGTTTTGTTAAAAATGTTTTATATAATAATGACCATTGTCTATTCTTTAATTGTAGGCGGGTAGTTGCAGCTGTCATAATCTTTGTTTAAGCATTAATTTGTAATTTTTCTTAGACGAATGGTGTTGTGGGAATCACATCATGTACGTTGATTGCTTAAACTGTTGTTCATTGTCTTTTCCGTGTAATACAGGGGAAATGACATTTAAATTGTGTATCCTTCCCTATTTCACTGTTTGGCACTTGAGGAGAAAAGGCTAATTCAGTCATATCTGAATGCAATATTTTAACAGAAACATGCTTCTGTTGCTTTCAATTTCATAAGTCTTCTTTTGAGCTAAATGTGTTAATTGATGGTCACTGACCCCTGGCGACCACTGTCCACTAGACAGTCCAGTTCGACTATATTGATCAGGGCGACTTCTTGTGCCATTGTTTGGAAGATACTTCATTATCATATTACATGAAAACCTGCTTGTTACTGTGCAGTTTGCGGGCCTGATAATTTTACATTTCTTGGCTCCAAACGAAGAAAAGAAAATAGAGATCCATCTTATGTTGACCAATGTCCACTTAACAGTTGCAGACCCGACGCTCTTGTGTCAAACACTGCTATGTAGCCCTACACCTCATGCATCGATATTGTTAAGAAAAAAATTGGCAATTTGGAACGTTATGCGTTCTGATATGGAACTTTTTAATTGCATTTTAAACATTCAGTCGTAAAACTGAGAAAAACCGCCCTAAATTTCGTTTTTTGCTCTATTTCTCTTTTAAATTCTCGGCTACAAAATCAGATTTATCGTATTAAAATTGAATAATTTGAAACAAACTCATTTCATGTTATTTCTAATTTTATTTCCTTTGTTTTGAGCAATTAAGTGGAAATAGGTGGGTTCTGACCCTAACTGACCACTGTCCACTAAAAAAGCTAGTTCCACCCTTCCGAGCGTGGTAAACTTTTGTGTCCAGTTACGAGAGATATTGCTCTGTCAGAAAATGCAAAAAAACTTTAGAATCCTTCAATTTGTGGGTAGCGCCCCAATTCATTTCATCTGTCCCGGACTATCAAGTATTACCATACGATATACAGTAGTCTACTACTGAAGTGAGTTGGTATACAAGCTGTGCACTCCCAGGTCGGGGGGAGGGGTGGGGAGATTTCACTGCTTGCGTGATACAAATGTGCCACCTAATATACAGTAGATGTGTGAGTCTGTTCAGGTGGCATGCCTTATAAACATACTGTATTGTTTCTGATCTATCATGAAGCCTTCATTTTCTTACAAATGTATTGAATGGGATAGTATTAAAAAATTAGGCCTATATGATCATAATTCATGACTAGCTTTAAGTAAAGATCTGAAATTTTGCAATTGGATGTAGAATTGGTATAGTGTAGGAATGTAGTAGTGCTAGTTGAATACAATCACTTGACCACTTCTACTTTTGAGAAAGGATCGGCCACACTGTAAGGAGAAACAGCCAGAGAAATGTCAAACGGCGGATGACCTTGAGTAGACATTATTACCGGGTATACTCATTATAGCGTGGCGGGAATAGAATACACGATGTTATCGTCTTTGACTCCCCCCTCCCTCTCGCGGCCCATCTTTTAAAGGTGGCTTGGAACTCGTCATCGGATTAATCGTAAAATTTTACTAAAGAGGGTCTTCAGACGGAGTTTAACCCAACCTGCGAGTAAAACGCTTTCATGTTAAGTGAGTTCTACTTTATGTGAAGTTGATTAACAAGATGGAAAGCACCAGCAATACAAACCACACATACTCATTTAATGAAAGTAACACTTAGTAACAGTAATCACCAAATTCAATAATGGCAAAAACAGCATCAACAATTAGCAAAGTCCATGTACATGAGATAGTATACATGTATAATATACAGTATATATCTATACACTTTCCTACAGCATCAAAATTTTGCCGTAACGGACTGACCAGCTTATTCACCAGACATGTCGCCAATTGTGCATTTCTGGGATGAGAACGGCCGCAGAGTTAGAAATATAATGGCAATTCCTAATCTTCAAGGCCTGGATGTCGCCCTAATGCAGGAATGGAATGACTCAAAATATCATCCTGAGTCCAGAGAGTGCATTCAGCCCCGTGGAGGGCATTATATGCACTAATAAATTCGACGTCTTTAAAATGCGAGTTCTGCATGAGCGCATTTGTGACTTCTCGTTGAGTAACTTACTTTGTTATTTGCCTCCCAGAGCATCAACTTTTAAACACATTTCCATGTTTTGTTTTCCTCTGCAGGGAAATAATGGGACCACACTCTACTTACATGTACTTTATGCACAATTCAAACAAAAATCATCGATACTCTGTGAGTAATCGATTCTCAAATGACTTCTGTGTTTTTAATGCTCTCACATACATTTATTTACAGCAGATGTGACAATATGATATACAGTACACGTGTATTTCACTCATAAGCACTTGCAAAGTTTGAGTGAAAACTTGTACCACCTCTTTTGCTTTGTGGATATCATCTCTTATTCTCTACCTGTTTAGCCAATTTGAAGTACTGTCTATATGATGACAAACATTAAACCTGATCATCAGTGTAGGCCTACAACTCAGCCTCAATGTAGGCCCTATTTTTGCATTTCATTGGTCGGATGCCGATATTTGCTCCAAACCTCACATGACCTTCAATTTTCAAATTACACTTACAGCAAATGCCTCATTGGATAACTTCTAGTAGTTAAAGTAGGCCTATCTACCTTGTATTATATAATATACTGTATAGACAGTAAAGCAGGGAAAAAGCACTGATAATTCTCTCTTTCTTTCATTCATTCTTTCTTTCCATTCTCTCTCTTTCTCATACACACACGCGCACACACATAATACATATTACAGTAAAACCTCGTTATACCGCCAAGTAAGGGGCAAACAGAAAAATGGCGGTATAACGAGAATGGCGGTACAACGAAAATACCATGTAGAACAAGGGAAATAAGTAATTTACCAACATTGGACTGGCTAACATGTCTAAAATAATGCAGTTATCTCCCTTTAAAACAATAGAGTTCAAATTAAAAACAAGCAAGAACTAAGGATTAGAAGCGTCTGTGTCAAGTTGGAGAATGATAAGAAAAGAAGTTGATTACTAGCCTACACATTACACATCCGGGTCGGAGAATCACACGACCGCTAGGCCTACGTCATAGATCAATCTGTGCTGTTTGCATCGTACCTCGCGACCGGTGCGAACCAGTTGAAGCATCACCCCGTCTGTTAGCTGGATTTAGGTAGAGGTGGGGAGTGGGGAGTGGGGGTTAAATTTACGTTGGCGGTATAACGAGCAATATTTACTATACTCAAGTTATGAATGTAACAGTTAAACTGTTGGCGGATGGCGGCATAACGAGACTTTTAGTGACCTAGTATAGGTGTCAGATCCGTTCCATGGCGAAAAGCTGGCGGTATGCGGGAATGGCGGTATAACGGGTGGCAGTATAGCGAGGTTTCACTGTATATATGAAAAGAAAAGAATCATTTAATTGTAAAATATTATAGAGCAGATAGAAACAAAAACCATGCAAAAAGAAAGGCATTGTGCCCCCCAAAAAACCTACATACCATAATCTTACTTATTCTATGCTTTGTGTGCTGTGGCTTTCATGATAAATCTAGTCTATAGGGTAAATGGAAAATCAATTACGGTGACGCGATTTTTTTTCCACTCTATGGCATCAAAAACTTTTGAAACTATATTATAGTCTGAATGATCTTACTACAGTAACAAAGAAAAATTAAGGGTGGAAGCATGTTTTAGTCTCTTGGTCCGGGGTAGGTGGGGAAGGGAGTATCTTGCATACCCGTCAATTTTTCAATGGTGACATATGAAATAACGAACGCCCTTCAAAACACTATATTGGTTCTGAATATTCTAACTAAACTTCTGAACGATAACACTGATATTAATCCACACCGTCTAAAGTGCCAATTTTGAACAAGTCCGTGAGCTCCTCTGAGAACAGATTCAGTACAGTAGGCCTACTGTATATGAAACCCGACAAAGAGGAAAAACCAGGCTCATGACGTATAGGTCACCATCTGATTGAAGTCATTTACTTTATGTTGTCTGCAACTCTAGAAAAATGTAATGATAGTTGCCATTCCTTGCCCTTCCTTACATTTCCACACTGTAGATTAAAATTAGGCACATAAACAGTCGATGCCGTAAACACATGGCGATCACTTCACTAACAGCAAGGCGTCAAGCTGAGCGCTGTTGTGGTATGCGGCCTGCATAAGTTACACCATTCTACAGACCATGTTAAAGTAGGACACGCACATCAAAAATAATTTTCCGTTTTTCAATACTTTTTCTCTCTAAAAATTATCTATGGTGCCCACCGAGCGAATTTTGCGAAGAAATAGCATCGTTCTGTTACCGTGCGCGTATGTAATAGGGAGAGCTAGAGTTACCGGGTTTGGCCCTTGCGTCCAGAATTATTCCCCTTCTCCTATCTGCTATCATTCGTAAGCGAATTTTGCGAAGAAATAGCATCGTTCTGTTACCGTGCGCGTATGTAATAGGGAGAGCTAGAGTTACCGGGTTTGGCCCTTGCGTCCAGAATTATTCCCCTTCTCCAATCAGCAGAAGCCTGTGGCAAAAACGGTGACGTCACTTTCACTTACGTTCCAGCAGCTACAGACACCTCTACCTGACAATGTATTATTCAGCTTTTAATTAAGGTTCTGTGGCCATATGCGTAACCCTTACATTAGTTAACGCAATGCAGTAACCACGCGAAACTCGCAAAACATTAGCAGTGTTCACTATAGTTAACGCAATACGTTAATTAACGTACGGATCATGCATACGGCCACTGGTAGTTCAAATTCAAATGCAAATGTTGATAGTGTAAGCCAGAAAAAGTATTATGCAATTTTATTGCCTCGGCATGATTGTTTGGCATATACTGTTCACAGAGAAATTAAAATATTCATACCAACATGCTATCACCCGTCCGCAGAACACTGGCTAGACAGCTTGGCCATGTGGCAAGAACGTATTTGACGTATGCTTATGGTTGTGACAATTCGGACTTTGGATAATGTAACATATTGTAACCCTGTGGGTGTCTGGAGCCAGCAGAGGCGTTTTACATCATTATGACAGATACTTGAGAGGCTGTTTTATTGGAATAATAGGGTATCGTATGACGGTCTGTAGGACTGTAGCGAGCAAGTGTCAATCAGTATTGGCGTATAGTGAAGAGGCACTGAATATGATACCTTCTCCTTAGAAAGCCACTGACGTTGCTACTTTAAATCACAAACCAAGTCCGCTGTGCAGGAAACAGAATACTTCTTTATTAGTAACAAGGTGTAACCAGCAAATAATTCACAAAGCACAGACCATACCAGCCAACTCTCAAATAATTCACAATGCACAGACCATAACAGCCAGCTCTCTCAACTCTCTCACTCTCATGCCTTTTATAATAACATCAGCAGAAATTCTAGAATAAATGACGTCATCATCATATGATGCGCCCAAACAAACATGCTCATCTGGAATGTACGAACAGCAACTTCCAGACTAATTAGAATCAAAACATTCCGATCGCGGTCCCACTCGAACCCTCAAGAAGGCTAATACTGCGTTCACTCGAAGCATCCTACCCGAACCTTCGGGACGGCTAATACTGTGTTTACTCAACGTACCATACGGTCGACCTGACTTTGACACTAGACAGTCTCACTAGCGGTACTGCCGCCGTAATTAAAAGAGAGGAAAAAAAACAACTCATCTCAACAAGGTCGGCCGCTACTAACTCGTAACTGCAACATTCTCGAATCATGAAGGACCGGAGCCGCGTGCGGTCCAGGGCCGTATAACAGAGGGGGGGGGGGGGCACTAGCCTAAACAAACAACAAGCATCACAAATGTTACAAGAACAGTACAGTCTTCCTTTAAATCATACGAAGCTCTCCTATTCCAATAAAGCCTTTACCTGTCCCAGGCAACCTACAGGGTTACGTTATGCAATGTCAGAATGCTTACTTACACCAACTGCGCACGCGGCGGCCATAAGCTCACGTCAAATACGTTCCACCCGCACGGCCAAGCTGTCTAGCCAGTGCTCTGCGGACGAGTGATAAAATATGTCAGTATGAATCTTAATTCCATTGTACTAATTGTAGATGGCAGCTGTGTCAAACAAAATCACGCCGATGTAATAAAATTGCAGAATACTTTACCTGGCTTAAACGGTTAAACTTTACTTTTGAATTTGGATGACCAAAACCTTTATTAAAAGAGCTAAATAATACATTGTCAGATACAGAGGTTGCAGTAGTTGCTGGAACTTCAGTGACGTCATCATTTTTGCCACAAGCCGCTGCTGCTCAGGGAACGGGAATTACTCTATATGCAAAGGCAAATCCCGGTCACTCCAGCGGTTTTTATTTTGTACTCACGAATGCTGTAACAGAACGATGCTCTTTCTTCGCCAGGTGTCTCGGTATGCACCATAGATAATTTTCAGAGGGGAAAAGTACTGGATAATAGAAAATTATTTTTGACGTGCGTGTCCACGCTTAAGTTTGATTGCCGAGTCATTGCCTAAAGACTGACCCAGCTAGCCTAGCCCGGGTAAAAATTTGTCTTTCCCTGACCTCACTGTGATACAGTCCGCTCTATTTAGGCCTACCAATACTAACAGTTTAGCGAGTATGGCACCGGGTGTACCGTGATCAGATTACCCCCCTCAATTATTACCCCCCGGTAATCTGATACCGGTATCAAGCTACCCCCCGGTAATCTGATACCGGTATCAGATTACCGGGGAGTAATGATTGATACCGGTATCAAGCTATCCCCTCTGGTATGAGATTACCCCCCTCCCTTTTTTCTATTTATAACATTTATTTATTGCCTGAATACAAATTCAAGACAGCAACAGCACTAGCAACACCAACAACATCAATAGCAACACGATATGATAATTTTTTGGGTCACTAAAAAGTATCCGTTTTGGTAGCGTTTCCATCATACAAGACCCCCCCCCCNCCCCCCCCCCCCCTTTTTCCCCTTTCTTTTTTTTTCTACATCATCATACTTTTACCCTTTTATTCAAGTGCTACCGAGTCTATAGTTCGGGTTTGATTCAGCTATATCCCCCTATTCTCCCTCTCGTCATTTGTTTGTTGTTTTTGCTTAATTTGCTTTAATCTTTAATCTTTGCTGTTTTATATTCCTTTAAATGTTTACCACAGATGATGTATGCAGAGTGTGAATGCAAGTACATTGAAGCTGTAGGCCTATTTGTTCCTGATTCAAATTCCTTTTAACATTTACACCAGTAATATGACTGAATCTTTTCATATAATATGTTTGCGAGCTGTCAATACAAGTATAATGAGGCTCAAATTTTAACAAGTTTATTTGCTGATTCACATTCCTTTTTAACATTTACTCCAGTGAAATGCTTTTATCTGTTCATATGATGTATGCAAGGTGTCCATACAAGTAAATTGAGGCTGGATTTTTAGTACTTTAATTGCTGATTCATATTCCTTTCAAACAGTAATATGTTTGGGTCTTTTCATTTGATATGTGTGCAAGCTATTAATACAAACATATTGAAGCTGAATTTTTGATAATACGTTTTAGTTTTGATTCAATATTCTTTTTAAACATTTACCACAGTAATTTGCTTTGATCTTTTCTGTATACATGTAATGATGTGAAAAGTGGGCAATATATTTTCGATAAAATTTTAGTTTTAGTTATACTATATTCATATTAAACATATTCAGTATTATTAGTTTGAATCCTTTTGTGTCTTACGTTAAATGCAAGTTATCAAGCGCTGGAATAGTGGGAGAAATTTTAGTAAAATATGTACAATTTGGCAACAAGGTGTCCACACTAGCGTTGTTTTTTGGTTTTTTTTTTCCAAAGAAAATAAAAGGTAAAGTAATACCAAATTAAAAGTAGCAATGCCAATCGTGCCCCAGTTGTTATGACGGAAATCGGTTTAGAAAACAAAATGGACCCCCCCCCCCCCCCCCCCCCCCCCCCCCNAATACATCTATACCTTCTCATCCACCCCACACCCCACCCATTTCCCGAGACACCAATTTAAAGATGGCAACATCATACAGTTGAACAAAAGCGCACATACACACAACCCAAAATTGAAAAAAAAAGCGGACATACAATGCGGCCACATTGATTATTTAACAAAACTGAAATGCACATGTCACCTTTATCACCCCACTCCCAGCTACCCATTATTATATCTACATATTGTGACAGGGACTGCGAAAAGGAGTCTACTGGTCAAAAATTTCGTTGAAATTTTAGGCTTACTCTATCGACTGCTTCGAGTGAACATCAGCTATCTTTACATAGAAATAAGGTAGAGATAGCTGATATTCACTCCAACGACTGCTTGGAGTGAATATCAGCTAGATGAAGAAATAGAGAAGAGAAAGCTGATATATAATTAGAACAAACTGTCAGCCAAACCAACAATAACATAATCCTCAACTCTACCGATTTTTAGAAGCAAAAAAATACGTCAATCCTGTCTTTTTAGCACATGTGGGTGCGTGAAAAGAAAAGGTGTATAAAATATGTAACTACAGTGAAACCTCGTTATACCGCCAAGTAAGGGGCAAACAGAAAAATGGCGGTATAACGAGAATGGCGGTACAACGAAAATACCATGTAGAACAAGGAAAACAAGTAATTACCAACATTGGACTGGCTAACATGTCTAAAATAATGCAGTTATCTCCCTTTAAAACAATAGAGTTAAAAAATTAAAAACTAGCAAGAACTAAGGATTGGAAGCGTATGTGTCAAGTTGGAGAATGATAAGAAAAGAAGTTAACTACTACATCCGGGTCGGAGAATCACATGAGTACTAGGCCTACGTCATAGATCAATGTGTGCTGTTTGCATCATACCCCGCGACCGGTGCGAACCAGTTGAAGCATCACCTCGCGCGCGCATTCGTTCGCAAACTCTCTAGGCCTAATTGAGCGAGAGGAGACTGAACCGTGATCCGCCTTTCTCACTGCATGCCCCATCAGTAGGCCTATCAGGACTTCGCTTCCAAAAAGCGAAGAGTGTGTAATAGGATTGGTATTTGAGTAACAAGCACAGACTGTGACGTCAAGTGATGATCCGTCTGTTAGCTGGATTTATTTAGGTAGAGGTGGGGAGTGGGACGTGGGGGCTAAATTTATGTTGGCGGTATAACGAGCAATATTTACTATACTCAAGTTATGAATGTAACAGTTAAACTGTTGGCGGATGGCGGATGGCGGTATAACGAGATTTTTAGTGACTTTGTATAGGTGTCAGATTCGTTCCACGGCGAAAAGCTGGCGGTATGCGGGAATGGCGGTATAACGGGTGGCGGTATAGCGAGGTTTCACTGTATATAAACACAAATAACAACTTTTCATAGGGGGAGGTAATATCATACCC
>JAWQUT010000184.1:350472-380155 GCA_033807755.1 Ellobium chinense | reverse complement strand
ATACACTGCTGCCGAGATGTTTAATTATCGATCGATTTTTCAGCCGAGCCCTCCCGCATTCTCTTCCCCCTACTGTCTTATCAGCGGTGGTGTAATACACACGCCCTACTTATTGTGCTACTTATTGGCACTCGCAGTGTCCAGTTTTATTGCCTCTCTCTATCCGCGGCACCGTCTTGTTTGTTTTTCAAGCCGTCGGCGTTGTTTAGTACCACGCGGGGAAGACGCCAGGAGGTGATTTTGCCTCTGTGGCAGCGCTGAGCAGTTGGACTAATCAGAAATGGGCATTAATTACTTCGTCTTATGCAAGGATAATTAATAGACGCAAAGAAGGAAAAAAAACTATTATTTCTGTTTATTTCGACTAATAAATAATTGGACGTATCCGGTTTCGACATACATGGACTCGACTGTAATTAAACGTGGCGAGGGGATAAAGTTTGTGACACCTATTAGAAGGGCAAATCACCGATTGTGTACAACCCAATTAATCCGCTAATACAGTAATATATAAAATCCCCTTTTTTGGGGGNGCCAGACAGTGTTAGGGTGTAGAAATATGTAAAATGACCTGTGATCTAAGTAAAGCATCCAATTTTAAAGTTTCAGGTACAATTTGTTGAGCCTTCTAGATAAAAAAAAAAAAAATGTGTAGGCCTATGTGTATGTATTCGCAAGCGGTCAAAACCAGCCAAATGAAAAATTTGGGGCCAAATCAGAATTTGAGGTGATCTTTTTCGAAAGACATTTGTGAAAAATTTTGGGCATTGACCCCCCTTTTTCTTCCCGTTAAAAGATTGGGCAAAAGAAGTACAGTCGAGTCCATGTATGTCAAAACCGGATACCTCCAATTATTTATTAGTCGAAATAAAAAGAAATACAGTGTAATAGTTTTTTTTCCTTCTTTGCGTCTATTAATTATCCTTGCATAAGACGAAGTAATTAATGCCCATTTCTGATTAGTCCAACTGCTCAGCGCTGCCACAGAGGCAAAATCACCTCCTGGCGTCTTCCCCGCGTGGTACTAAACAACGCCGACGGCTTGAAAAACAAACAAGACGGTGCCACGGATAGAGAGAGGCAATAAAACTGGACACTGCGAGTGCCAATAAGTAGCACAATAAGTAGGGCGTGTGTAGTATTACACCATCGCTGATAAGACAGGGGGGGAAGAGAATGCGGGAGGGCTCGGCTGAAAAATCGATCGATAATTAAACATCTCGGCAGCAGTATATACATACACTGGCCCATTGCACTGTGACGGTAAATAAACAAGAGGCTGCCCTCGTGACCTCCCTAGTGTGCTCGCTCGCTCGCGTACGGTTGACTCATCTTCATCATTTTCAACTTGAATTAAATTGAATTTGTCCTCTAAATAATGGCTTCCTCTAATCCTGTAAAGAGAAACCTCAAGACTCTTTCCATTGAGTCGAATATTAACATGCTCCAGGAAATCGACAGAGGTGCGATGTCGAAGAATGTCGTAGCTGAGAAATAATATGGCGTTCCCGTTAGCACGCTTTCTACGATCTTGACAAACCGGGAACAAGTGGAAAAAGCGGCGGCCTCTTCATCTATTAAGCTACTGCTCAGAGCGATTTCTTAGAAAAAGAAATAATCCCATTTAAAATACTTCCCCAATATGCCATCTTTAGTTACATCCCCTGTTGAATTACCCTCGTGACCTCCCCAGGGTGCTGGCTCGCTCGCATACGGTTGACCCGCCTTGGAAATCGTTAGTCGAATCCTGATTTCTCCAACTCATTGGGGTGGTCCCAGCGAATTGGAGTTAAGCGGACTCGACTGTACTTTAACCTCCATGGAAGAAATTACCCCAAATCACAGTGGTATATATGTAGAATAACACAAAATGTTAATCAGGCCAACAGAAGAAAAAACAATAGGTGTGTGTCAAAGACCTCTAGCACAGCAGGAGACACCACTCCAGAAAATCCCAGGCATTGGTTCAAACTCAATCATTTCTCACTTCACCGTCCCACATAAATGATCAAAGGATTGTGCCACTTTTGAAGGGTCCACGGATGAGATAAATGCCAAATCCTATCCTAACCGCAAAATACATGAATCCATGCAAAAAAAATGTTGACAAGAAATTTAACGACACGTTCTGTATGATTAGTGTGGTCAGAACATGATTTCAAAGTCTGCTAGGATTGCATAGTCAGCACCAAGGCAATTTCCCTCTCTGGAAGTTTGCAAGTGGACAACAAATGCCCTCTGTAGTTCCCTTGTACTGGCAGCCCCCTTTTCCCCCAGAAATGCCTTCTTTTAATGGTCGATCTCCTTGGGAAGATTTACAGGGTTGATAATCACTATCATCTCATGCTTCTTGGCGCTAAAGAGGCCAAAGTTAGATTACGTAATGTAGACACAGAGGAATTATGTGTAATAATTTCCAAGAGTTAACTCTATACCAAGTCTCACAAGAAAATACGCAAATATCATATTCTGGGCAGTTATGGCCTAGACAGAAAGATGATTGAGAGCCTGCAATAAAGAGCATCATTTGCTCGGATGTCAGAGTACAGCAAAATACTCACGTTTTGGCACATTCCCCAGTGAAAGTTTGGTTAGAAATAAAATTCCCATAAGTTAGAAATGTATCAGAAATTTCCCATAAATTATGACCAAACGTCTTGAAATAAAAAAAAGACAACTTGCCCAGATTTACCTGCATGTTTTCTGATGACTTTTTCTAAAACAGCATTATATTTTACAAACAGTAGGTAAGGAAAAACTCATGGTGGGATATCTTCATGCTGCTGGTATCAAAACATTCATCATCAGTGGCCTTTTTTCACCAAACAATTGCATAATATGTTGATGTCTAGTGAGAACACATTTCTTTGCATCATTTGCATGTTTACATTAAACCCTCGCTGTATGATGGGGTGCAAAAACACCCCAGCGCGGTCTTTGAATGCATCTAGAACCTTTATTTTTTATGCTAGAAACTTGAAACTTCATGGATTCCTCAAAATCAATGAGATCTTCATGCAGGTTATTTTGCAGTGAGCAAACATGAGCACTGTACTCACTACAGCACGTGCAATTTTACTACCCCTCCGAGTACGATGCGGGAGCATCTGCACCCCGACTTTTTATATAGCAGAAAATAATCCACCCTCCGAGTACGATGCGGGAGCGTATGCACCCCGACTTTTGATATAAGAAAACTTACCTCCGAGTACTATGCGGGAGCATTTGCACCCCAACTTTTAATAAGGAATTTAGGGGAGGCACTACCTTTTTCTAGAGATTGTAGTGTACCGTACCAAACATGGTGTGCAAACACCTTATCCCCATGAGTGCACTGGATTTCCATGCAAAATGCACACCAATGTGCTGAATGGTGCATTCTTCTTCCGCGAGGATAGTGATCTTAGGACAACTGTCATTTATGATAGCACCAGTTGTTTGAAACCAGATTTCACCGATGTCTCATGGATATCTTTATGCTTGATCATACAGAGGTTTCTGCAGATCTTCTGTCTTGATGCACAATTAAGAGGAACTGGCAACACACGTTGATGTAAGATGAAGTAATGTTATATCTAGACAGGAAATCCAAAAAAGTCTCTGTAGGATCATGCATTGAGATATCTCAGAGACATACATGTACGTGAAATGTGGTGTCAAACAGTTGATGCTATCCCAAATGACAATGGTCCTAAAATCTGGAAGGCAGGAGAGTGATGGGTGACGCCTGGAGAGATGTTGATGATG
The DNA here is from genome assembly GCA_033807755.1 of Ellobium chinense. Taxonomy (NCBI): domain Eukaryota; kingdom Metazoa; phylum Mollusca; class Gastropoda; order Ellobiida; family Ellobiidae; genus Ellobium; species Ellobium chinense. Next base: position 376,408 of record JAWQUT010000184.1, on the reverse strand, counting down.
TTGAAATGGAAGCACTGTTAGGATGCTTTTTGAACCTTGGAGCCATGGGGCAAGGTTTGCTTCCCACAACTTTGATGTGGGACAGGATTATGGGCAACTCATTTATACGCTCTGTCATGGGACGATACCGCTTCTTGGAGTTGTGCAAGTTCCTGCGATTTGACGACAAGGAATTAAGGTCATTGCGGAGAGAACGGGACATTTTTGCACCTTTTCGAAAAATGTGGGACATGTTTAATCAGACATTGAAAAGACATTACGTTCCAGGCCCATTCCTTACAGTTGACGAACAACTGGTTACTTGGAGAGGCCGCTGTAAGTTCCTCCAGTACTTGCCCTCCAAGCCAGGAAAGTATGGTATTAAGATATTCTGGGTGGCAGATGCGGAAACGTTTTATCCGCTGGATGGAGGGGATCCCATACCTCGGAAAAGAAGGCAGAGACCCTCAGCGCTTCACTGGCCGAAACATCGTGAACACACTCTGTTCACCACTCTTACTGGTAGAAATCTTACCTGTGACAATTTTTTTACTGACCTGACACTGGCCGAGGGACTTGCAAAAAACGGTTTGTCTGTCGTCGGGACAGTCTGGAGGAACAAAAGGTTTCTCATCAATCCGGGAAATTGCAAAGCATGAATCTGTTTTTGCTTTCCAGAAAAAAACAACTATAGTGTCTTACAAATCTGGGAGCAAAAAGAACGTTATCGTGCTGAGTACCATGCACCATGATCAGAGCGTTGATCAAACTCCAAAAAAGCGACTAGAGATCATCAGATTTTATAACAAAACAAAAGGTGGTGTTGACATTATGGACAAGATGGTAGCAGCATTTTCAACGCGGAGAGTCACTCAAAGATGGCTGTAACATTTGTGATGCTTGTTGTTTGTTTAGGCTAGTGCCCCCCCCCCTCCTTTGTTATACGGCCCTGGACCGCACGCGGCTCCGGTCCTTCATGATTCGAGAATGTTGCAGTTACGAGTTAGTNATCTGGCAATAGCTCAAGAGCTGGTTCAGGAACAAGTCAGGCGTAGGAGTTACCAGACTAACTTCGGAAAGAGATTCTTGGACTGGCTGTTGAATTGGTTGCAAGGTGTGACAAAGTTTAAAGCACTAGTAAAGAAGGAGCAGTGGCAAGCACCAGCAGTAGTGGTAGTCAAAGATCAGTTACTTTTCCAGCTTCCACCCAGGGCGATCCTCTTGCGAAATCAACCAAAAGGAAACAACACAGATGTACTGAATGCCCCTGAAAAAAGGACAAGAAAACGACCCATCAATGTGCAGCGTGCAGCAAATTTGTCTGTTTAGATCATGGGTCCTTATTCAATTGTGCTCAGACTGTTGTGCAGCAAATATGTGAGTTGTAAGTGGAATCCATAGCTTCACTAAAATGTGTCCAACAAAACAGTTAATGAACAACATGAAAACAAACAAAGCTTTTCCAGGTCAACTTCTTTATTGTAGGCATTACACTTTATAATTCAGTATAGACACGAAGCCATCTTTTTTCTGTCCTTGCGCATCGGCCCTCCAGGATAGCAAGCCGTGCATGCCTTTGGTGGAGCTTGCCACTCTGCTGCAACAACGTCTTCCATCTTTACATGGTAACCCTGAAAATACAACATTGTTGTCAGTCACTATTGCTTCTACTCAACAACTTATTGTGTGTAATCCAACGAAACAATAGATGATGATGATGATGATGATGTAAGATGATGATGATAATGATGATGATGATGATGATGATGATGATGTGTGATTTTGAATAGTTGTCATGACTGAAGTCCTTGTTTCTTTGTTGAAAGTGGCCTTTCTCATGTTATTCAATTCCATGCAACATTTTGTATCTTGATTTTATTTCTGCGGTGCAGTTTCGCCAACAATTCGTTCAATTTGGATTTCGTTTACCTCTATGTTTATTTCATGTGGGTGTTGCATGTAATTATGATGATATAACGATAATTTCAAGCTTATTATTATGCTCGACGCCATTTTTTGCTTCTTCTAAAACAAAGAAAATTAGCACTACAACTTCGACTTCAGTGTTCTCTAAGTAGAGAAGTAAAATACTAGTAATTTAGAAACTGAACCTTGTTTTCATATTGCTTATCATAAGCACCAGCGGTTCCCTCTGGGAATTTCTCCCTGATTGTCTGTGTTGTGAAATAAAGACAAATTATAGACTGTTTTTCAAATCAAATCACTGGTGTATTTTTTGTTATAATGTGCATCCTGTGTACCAAGAGCATGAACAATTATCACAGTGTTGAACACAACAAAAGTAGGCCTATATTTTGAGAGGAGAGCAAATCCCACCAGGTCACCCACGAACTGCCCATTGTAAAAGTTCCTACTCGATGAATAATAATGGAATGATAAAGAGATGGAAACTAGCGTGACAGAAAATGATTTTTGCATTACTAATGTTTGAGAAACCTAAAGCGTGGAGCAGCTTTTAAAAATGCTCTAAATTATACATGAATAATGTACTTTTGTTTTGCCTTGTTATGTAGTAGTAATTTTAGATAGATCTAGGCTTAAGAACTTACCCAGCTGCGTTGAAAGCTTCTTTCCAGTCCTCCATTGTCATACAATTGGTACCAGACGAATGTGTGTTGTCTCAAAAACGAAAAAGTGCAATACTACTTACTACTGTAAGGAAAGAGGGAGTGTAGTTAATCCCACATCGTACAGGGAAGGTTTTTTTCCTATTAGAAAGTAGGGGTGCAGATGCTCCCGCATCGTACTAAGAGGATGGGAACCTTTCTTCCTCTATAAAAAGTCGGGGTGCAGAGAATCCCACATCATACTTGGAAGGTGGAAAAATTAATCACTATATTATGAAGTCGGGGTGCAGATGATCCCGCATCGTACTCGAATAGGGGCATTTTGCATCATACGGCGAGGGTTAACCCGTGCGGCGGTGATCGGGTCTTATACGACCCGGGGGCATGTTCAAATAGATGTAATTTTCATTTCTCGGATCTGAAATTTTGCAGTTTTCCTAAACATCATTTTCCTCAAATTTAATCAATTCCACCCATAAGCAAATCAATGACCACCACTTTCTGACCACAACCCCCCCTCCCCTGCCCTCCTCTTCATTGGTGGTCAGGTCGTATAAGACCCGGTCACCATTCTAGAGCCGCTGGTGATCTGGTCGTAAAAGACCCAATCACTTTTAAGAGTCATTGGTTGTTGAAATTTTCTTCTTGTTGCTGCTTAAGTCGTTTAATATCAAATACAGAACATTCCTTACCTCTGACTATTATAATAATTTTGAGGGCATCCATTATTATTTTTACTTAGGGATTCTAATATTATTTTGGTTTTTAATAAGCATTGTTAATGCGCTACGTAACCACATCAGGATTAGCTGCTTCTTGTTGGCCTCAAAGTTTTAATTCCCACACTGGAGGGTCATGACAAATGATAAAACATTTAACAGTTATTAGAAAAGTCATAGATGAAACGGAAGGTGAGGAAAAAATCATTTTACGACCACGACACAAAAGTTCATAGTAGATGGAAGATGAGATACTGTAATAGAAGATTTGCCACTTAAAAAGATGTTTGTGAACCAGAAAAGGACCACCATAGTTTCAGTATCTTGTTCATTCTTATAAATGCCATAAGGTTCAAGGGATTTGAGGGTTTAAGTTTTGTTTTAGTTAATTCATCACCCCACTAAGTGATGGCTTGCATCGTTTCGTGAATGCTTGTGACCATCATCTGCCTATCTGGGTCAGTCTTATATACAGTATATAATTAGGACACTGTTTACAAATGTTACATAATTAATGCATGATCATTGATCTACTGCAAAAAACGCAACCCCATCAAACCACTCAATCCTCACCCACACGAATAAAGACTGGGGATCTTCAAACCCTTAGATTAATCATACATTATACAGTAAAAGTATTCGAATACTGTACTACTTTTAGTCGTACAGTCCCAAGCTCATTTTGGCTACAGGTGCTAACTATCATCATATTGATAGGAGGCGTGAACTGATTACTGAATTGCAGAACTGACATCTTTGCACTCTGGTGCTCAGTTCTCGGCAGCAAACGGCTTATGGTGTAGATGCCGATGGTGCCCTTTTGTAATCACAAAACTCTTGCTGCAGTCTGAGGGCCACAGCCCCCTCGACTGATATGTCTGCGGATACAGGCGATCTCAGTGACTTTGCTATGTCTGCCCTATCCATCAGTAGTGGCTCCACCATAGGGCATCAGCCACCAGCCAATCAATTTTTTTCATTATCATGGACCCCAGCATGTCCTGGACAACAGATCCTTGTGGTTCCATGAAACATCAGCAGATAGTCCATCCACTCATACCGCAACAAACCATTTATGACCTATAGAAGCATGGATTGAGTCTGTCACAATGACCGCTTTTGCTACTGTGGTCCCAGAGAGCCTCTTCAGAGCCGCAGGATTGCCTCCACCTTCATTCTCATTTTGGAAAACTCGTTGATTACTCTCCAATCTACTTGGTGATGACCCTGCCTCTCACCTAGACTGAGAAGCCCTATCCTAGCCAAGCAACACAGACCCATCAGTGAACACGATAGCAATGTCCCTCAAGTTATCAGCAATGAGTTGCTTAATCTCGAGGTCAATTTGTCCAGGGAACCATTCCCGGCATTCCCTGCCAAGGATGATGATTACCGTACTTTCCGTAAGTCAGTCATACGCTATCCAGAGTTGACTTTTCCTCTCCTTTAACTTTAACTAAGTCTTTTGCTAAGGGAACCAGAGCAGTAGTATTGTTCTACTAGTGCCATCCATGATATCATCTCATAAATCTTGTGCTGTTGATGTCAGCAGTGTTTTCATGTAGTGGATGTCTCTTGTCCTCCACTACTCACAATTAACCTTGATCTTGGCAAGCGTGTCTAGATTTTATTGACAGGAGTCCCAGTTGATGAATCATTGTCGCAATAAGGGTTTCTCTAATGCACCCCAAATGATGCACATAACTTCATTCTGGATATATTCCAGTCAATCACACTGTGGTGGTGGCAGCATGAGGATTCCAAGGCCTAACTGACCAATGCTAAGACCAACTGATGGTATAAAAGAGCCAGTCATCGCTATTCCAGGTTCACAGTTGCTATTGATTTCAGCATTGCCATAATTCGCTTGTCTGAATTATTCGCTCCCGATGGTGCCTATACAAACAGGCTGCAATCAGCGGCCATCCCGAGATATTTAATTCTGTTGCATATTCTATGTTATGTCCCTGGAAGGTGATGACGGGAGATCAGCCAGACTGTGTGATTATTTAAAGAGGAACACAACACGCTGACCTTTTGCGGGTTGTCTTGTGAGCTGGATTTATCACTCCAAATATTACTCCAATAAGCAACAGCTTGCATTATTTTGTGAATGCTCGTGACCATCTCCTGCCCACCTGGGTCAGGCTTATATATGAGGATGTCTACAAATGTAAGTGTCCTTCCTGGATCATTTCATTGAATCCTTGTCACCTTGGCAGTATAGATAAGGAATAGCAAAGGTGAAAGAGGATATCCCTGAGGCAATCTGGAGGCAATATATAAGGGTTCAGCTATGATCCCAATAGAAGGGGGACTTTACTCTCCATCAGAGCAGCAGCAACTCAGTTCACAAGCCATGTATTCCAGTCCATATATACTGATATTGCAGTCCTCTAAGGAGTTAATATATCTAAGTCTCGCAGTCTACTTTTTTGTAAGTGTCCTCCAAGTCAATGGCGCCAGACGTAAACTACAGTCAAGTCCGCTTAACTCAAATTAGCTGGGACCACCACAGTGAGTCTGAGTAATCAGAATTCGACATACGATTTCCAAGGTGAGTCAACCATATGCGAGTGAGCGAGCACCCTGTGGAGTTCACGAGGGTAGCCTCTTGTTCATATACCGTCACGTGCATTGAACGATGAGCGCACGATATCTTGCGCACCAGTCCGGTCCCCTAGTGATGATCGCACGATATCGTGTTTTCATTAGTGTGTCCCCCGTTGATAAGCGCACGAACTCGTGCTTTTCTACTTGCCGTGTTTTTTTTAAATGCTAATGTAAGGGGATTTCCCTATAGAATCTGGGCGCATCATCCAGTCAAAAGCCGAATAAATTCTGCGCATGTCAATACCACACATGCCGGGGCCGGTGTGCGTGGGAATTTTTTCTCCGATTATTTTCCTGCTGCCTTCATCTAACAAAGAACATGGCGTCACACAGTGCTTCGGCGTTTCAGCGGAATGTCTTTGAAGAACTTTTTGGGCATGATTATGAGCCTGAACTCAGAGACGGGCTGATAGAAGAAGATACTGAAGAAGTATTTAATGCTGTAAGGGCAAATACCGGCGAAGAACAACACACTGAGAATATGACTCAGTCGGTCAAGGACAGGGTGTATGATGAGGACGACGTGTTTGGGTGGGTGCGAAAAGAAGCACCTGTGTTAAGTGCTCCATTCACTGGGGAAAGCAAAATCAATGTAGACTTGGGTGAAAATAAAGAGCCCATTGATTTCTTTGAATTGTTCTTCAGTACTGAAATTTTAGAGAGCATTGTAGAGCAAACCAATTTATATGCCGCAACCAAACTTGAGAAAGAGTTGATGGAACACTCTAGAATGAAGTACAATCATATGATAATTGAATGTTTTTATTTTTGTCTGTTCTGCCTGATTAATTGTAACCTTCTGCAATAATCAATATTCTCATAATGCAAAACAATAGAACTGACATACAACTAGAATAACTCGGTAACATTGTAGAGAAGATAACAAACCAAGTTTGGTAGACAAATATTGTCACAATTTATTTTATCAATAAATGAAACCATGATTTATTTTGAAAAAAGTTACAAATTGATATTTATAGTTGATTTCTGAGTGTGTTTTGTTCTTTATGTGTTATCCTAACTCTGTAACTAAACGAGATAGAATTTTTTTACTGAAACACATGAAAATCATAAGGTTTTTGCCTGGATGCCTATCGCTGGTGGACCAAACAGCATACCTAGCCACTATCACTGGTGGCCATATTGTCCTTGTAACCATATCATGATAAGGTTAATGTACACACTGTTGCCGAGATGCTCGTTTATCGAGCGATTTTTCAGCACCGCCGAGCCCTCATGCATTCTCTTCTCCCCTCCCCCACTGTCTTATCAGTGATGGTGTAATACACACGCCCTACTTATTGTGCTGCGGCTAGTGGCACTAACAGTGTCCAGTTTTATTGCCTCTCTCTATCCACAGCACCATCTTGTTTGTTTTTCAAGCCGTCGGCATTGTTTGGCACCACGCCAGGAGATGATTTTTGCCTCTGTGATGTGACAGTGGTGGGCAGTTTAAGTAATCAGAAATAGGCGTTAATTACTTCTTGTTATGCAAAGGCAATTAATAGACGCAAAGAAGGAAAAATAAACTACTATTTCTTTTTCTTTCGACTAATAACAACTTTGAGGTATCCGATTTTGACATACATGGACTCGAGTGTACTAACTGAGAACAAAACATGGGTCTACCTACATTAATTAAAGCTTACAGTATTACAAAAGATAAGTAATCTAAAGAGTACTCAACCTTCTTTCTCAAAAAAAAAAGAACAAAATAACATAAAACTTTGCTAGTCTGGATGCAGCCATATTTTTACCCAACAGTCTATAAAGCTTGAAATATCTACAATGTGTGCTCAGCTTTAAGTTTTGTAGGTAACACACTCGGATTTTATAAGATCCGATCGCCATTTCCTCAAAAGAATGATCGGGTCATTTAAGACCCGATCACCAGTGGCTCTGTGTGAGTGATTGGGTCTTACAAGACCCAATTACCGGGGTATATAACTGCACACAAGTTAAGCAAATAGTAGCCTTGTTTTTCCAATCCAGACTTCAGAACACTGAGAACTGATAAGGTTGTTCTTTGCATTCTATCACTTTTTCTCTTCTTCAGATTGTCTTTTAACCCTAATGACGCGGTGATAAAATATATTTTACCGTCCGCTCACTTCGCCTGAATGCAGCAATAAAATTTATACGCATCTCCTTGCAGAATGCTGAGAATGATGGTAGAATTTTGCAGCCCAGTGTCACCTGACTGTCCAGCAGACAACACATGCAACAGTCATTTTCTGTAACAATGGCCATGCAGCCATCGAGAGGCTGAGCCCAAGCAGTTTTGCGCTCTAAGAATTAAATACCAGACTATTTTTCACAATACATTGTAAGGGAAGTAACCAAAATATTTACATTCTTTCATAATGAAATGCAGTGCAATACATGTCCAGTAGAGCTTCAATAACAAGTATGCCCTAAGCACCTCATAATAAATTATAGTCATTACTGTGGAGCATGTAATATCGAAATCTACCTGAATAATGAAATGATTGACTAACATTAAATTCATGCATGTAAAATTCATACAGTAGCAAGATGTCCTCGTATAATCAGTACCTTTTTAATCGGGTTCCACTGTATTCAACTGCCTCAGTGGGTGTCACACCTGGCGTCATACTGCTTTTACATTTGGCTTTTTACAAACAGAAGCAGAGCAAAGCTTGCTGAGCTGGGAAAACCGTTTTTAACAGAGTTAAACAGGGTTTATACAGAACCTAAAGATGGATCTTGGCAATCCATTGGCTTTTGAGGCTTTGTCTTCAGCAAATATGTATAATGTAAAGCCTTTGCACTGACTGGCTGGAAGTGAATGTAACACCCAACTTATATTCATGAATATATTATACCATGAAAGATGTCTATGTTAATCAACCAGTCTGTCATCCATCTTGCGTTCACAAATGAATTGCCTCGACACAAAAATGTTCAAGTAGGGGGGCAAACCTTGACATATAAATTTAATAAATTAGGACATTCCATTTATTTTTTATTTTGTTCAGATCAAGATATAGGGATGCCCAACATGATATTTTTGTTAATTTTGGGTTGTCGAAAATGAAAATGTTCTGCAGGGTGTGCTGATGTCACGAAACATCTGTACTCTTCATGAAAAATGAATATGAACATTTCCGGTTGGACAGGGCCTCACAGGTGTTTAGTCAGAGGAAGACAAGTTCCACAGATATAACATGAAAGCATGCATGCAGCATCCTAAAATATATTTCTCAACGCAGCTGCACACAGATCCTACATGGGCTCCTGGTGAATAGTGAAAGCATGTCCCCATGATCTTGCACTTTCATTACATTAATTGTTGCATGATAGCGGAGTTTTGTTCTTGCAAAATTTGTCATGGAATTTGCTGAAAAGATTCTTGGTGAAGATGTGATAACAAGCTCCCATATAGAGGTCACTAGCAGCAGAAGACATAATATGCAGGATATTATCATGATTTAGTCTGGAACTGACATCCAGCAGCAATGTTATGCCCATTTCAACAACAACAAGAAAATCTGTAAAATCACTCAATCCATCAATACAGACAAGTTTAACAAGCCATCAAAATAAAGTTGTCCAATCCGACATTCACTTAGCTACAAACTGCCAAATTTTAATGACATTTTTGAGGAAATTTCTACATGGTTGAGACAGGAATGTCAAGGATGAGTCTTCTGCAGTGACACATAATAGTCGAAAGCAGCCATTGTACTTCTGAAATCATTTTGACCAAAACAATATATATAAAACTGTTACTTTGAAATAAGTTTGACATTATTATCCTCTCCTGATTCCATTTCATACAACTAAGACACAATCATTTTACCAGAGGTCTGCTGTTGTCCTCATCAACACAATTGGTAGATTTGTACTTTTGTACTTCCTGGAGATACCGAGACCAAGCATCCAGTTTCTCCTGACTTGCTTCATCCTGTGCAGAGAAATCTTCATTTATGAGCATATGAATGTTTCTAAAGATTCCAAGAGCAGCAGCACTACTACTACTAAATTTTCTTTAGCTTCAGCCGGGCATACCACACATATACTTACCTGTTACCTTTATAACTAGCCTTATGAATATGAGGTAAAAATCCATTATGTCAAACCAGACTAAGTAACTGTTTCAATAAAAAGAATCTCACTTCAAAGTAGCAAACAAAATTGGGTGAGCTATACACTATATAGTGTAACTGTAAGCCAAAATCACTTAATCTAAAACCCTTTTTTTAACCAAAAAATCCACTAGAAAATGTCTGTATACAGTGAAACCCGCTTAATCATAATTGGGATGACTCTGATTAATGTGCATTCAAACTGCATAGACATGTATGTGCCCTCCTGGTTTTGCTGTAAGTTCTTAGAATCTTATGTATCTTAAAATTTTCGAAGTGTCTTCAGACTTCAGAGGTGGCCTGCTACCTATTGAGATAAAAACCTGGGCCAAATTGTATAGGTGGTATATATCTATTGTTCATGTGCTTTCTCCCATTTAGACAAAACAATCCAATCAAGATATTTTGCTTCCACGAACTTGAAACTCAAGATGGTGATAGCATGCATTAACAGATTGTTGTTGGTAACTCAAACAGTAGTCCCAAGCAGGACCATTTGGGAACATGCAGCAAGCCAGCTTATGGGCCATTCAGCTCTGTTAAATCCTCACTTTGTGCGCTTTAATATGTCAGGGACAACTGCACTTGTTTATTCACTGTAACTATAAGGAGACAAGTGTTGTGTGTGTGTTAACACCAGACAGGAATGCAGCGGTGAGTAAAAGTCAGACACTACAGTTCCCATTCAATAACATCTGCTGTTCCGAAGCCTGAATACCAGCACACACTTATATCCATCTGTGGTCAACAGAAATGTAGTGTGTTATGTGTCCCTTGTACAATATATCAGAATTATTTATGTATGAAAGATCAGACTGTGCATCAGTTGGACCAAATTATTGCTCATGGTATTACTTCCCATAGTGACGGTAATTGATGATAACCTTTAGGGTATGGTAGCACATCCATTTAGAAGAACATGAAGATGTAAATGACAGAAAATTAGAATCATGATACCAACAGAGACTAAACAATAATTACAATGGAACCCTGATAACACATCTACTTTTCATATGGTGTACTAAGACAATGTACCTACAGTATCTAGAAAAGGTCATAAATGCACATACATTACATGTATTCTATTGCACGAAGGTCCCCAAACTTTCATCTTATTTGACTGTGTTTACTAGGCTGTGCCCTGAGGCAATGCAATAGGCTTTATTGGGTCTGGTAGGTGGCATGGGGTATATCATTAACAAAGAATAGTATCACAGGTAAGGGGAATGTCCTGCCTTGACGCAAAACAAAGCAGAGAAATGACATGGTTAAAACAAATGCCACACACCATCCTTATTCCAGTAAACACACCTCTGTTCCTTAACATATTAATTACTACGATGTCTGTCTCAGAATCAAGTTTCCCTGTCATGCTGTCCTCATTATTATATAATTATAAATACCCTTATTTTTGGTATCAACTAAAAGTTTATTCAAATACCTATTCAACATAAAAACCATCAAGTTCCAGACATTTCTCCATTTGATGTACCCAGCGGTCAAAGACAGTGACCAGTGACCGCTTGTCCAAGGTCATTAGTCCTTTTCTCATAGCCTCTTGAATCTGGTCCTCGTCCTAAAATCGACGACCTCGCAGCATTTCTTTCACCTTGGGAAAGAGGTAGAAGTTGCATGGGGCAAGATCGGGCGAATAGGGCGGGTGTTCCAATTATTCCCACAAGTAGCCATCGAGAAGCTCGTTCACAACTCCAGACTTGTGAACAGGCGCGTTATCGTGATGCAGGATGACGCCTTCTTCAAGCAACGCAGGTCTTTTTTTCCGTATTGCTGGTCTCAGTTTGTCTTTGAGGACGAACCTGTAGTAGTCACAATTGACAGTTACGCCAGGTAGGACTGGCCAGCTCAGTATGATGTCACTCATGTCGAAAAAAACAATGTGCATCACCTTTCTCTCCCCTTGTTTTCTGCGGGCCTTCTGTGGTCTCCGTGCATCCGAATCAAGCCATTGAGCCGACTGTCTTTTCAACTCGGGATCAAATGAGTACACCCAAGTTTCATCTCCAGTGACGATTTTACTGAGAAACTGTACACCCTCTTGCTCAACACGGGTCAAAAAGTGTCGAGTCGCTTGAACAGGGGCTTGTTTCTGCTCTGGTGTCAACAAGTGGGGCACCCACTTTGCGAAGACTCTTTTCTTGCAAAGATCGTTGGTCAATATTCGGTGAACTGTTGCATTGGACAGACCAACTAATTCACTTATTTCCCTGCATGTTCTTCTCGTATCTTCCTCCACAACAGCTTTTGTTCTTGCAACACTGTCGCCACAAATGACGACGGGGGGCCTCCCAGTGTGCTCTTCATCTCTCATGTCAGACCTCCCACCTTCAACCTCCCTGATCCATTTTCTTACTGTTTGAATTGATGGGGCACTATTCCCCATAACTTGGCAAAGATCACCATGTGTTTCCACAGCAGACTTGCCGAGAAGAGTTGAAAATTTGATCACAACTCGGACATCGTAGCGAGAGAAGGTTGCAGACATATTTTGCTCTGCCATTTTCCTCGGATTTACTTGGCATCGAGATTTCTTAGATATGACGTCATTACGTCACAAAATTTGGTGGCTGTAGTTTGCGTACTTTTGAATTTATAGAGGAGGGAAACTTTATTCTGAGACAGACCTCATATAATAATAATAATCTACAATGTATAGCCTACATAATATATACAGTATCTACATATTTAAATGTACCACTTTAGTGAATTCATATATCAGTTGTATACTTCCAGGTTGGGGAGGGGGAAGTTGCATTGCTTGCATGATACAAATACAGTGAAACCTCGCTATACCGCCACCCGTTATACCGCCATTCCCGCATACCGCCAGCTTTTCGCCGTGGAACGGATCTGACACCTATACAAAGTCACTAAAAATCTCATTATACCACCATCCGCCATCCGCCAACAGTTTAACTGTTACATTCATAACTATATATAGTATAGTAAATATTGCTCGTTATACCGCCAACGTAAATTTAATCCCCACTCCCCACTCCCCACCTCTACCTAAATCCAGCTAACAGACAGAACATCACTTGGCGCCACAGTCTGTGCTTGTTACTCAAACACCAATCCTACTACACACTCTTCGCTTTTTGGAAGCGAAGTCCTGATAGGCCTACTGGGGCATGCAGTGGGAAAGGCGGGTCACAGTTCAATCTCCTCTCGCTCAATAGGCCTAGAGAGTTTGCGAACGAACGTAAGCGCGCGCGAGGTGATGCTTCAACTGGTTCGCACCGGTCGCGGGGTACGATGCAAACAGCACACATTGATCTATGACTTAGGCCTAGCGCTCGTGTGATTCTCCGACCTGGATGTGTAATGTGTAGTAGTCAACTTCTTTTCTTATCATTCTCCAACTTGACACAGACGCTTCCAATCCTTAGTTCTTGCTTGTTTTTAATTTTAACGCTAGTGTTTTAAAGGGAGATAACTGCATTATTTTAGACATGGTAGCCAGTCCAATGTTGGTAAATTACGTATTTCCCTTGTTCTACATGGTATTTTCGTTGTACCGCCATTCTCGTTATACCGCCATGTTTCTGTTTGCCCCTTACTTGGCGGTATAACGAGGTTTCACTGTATATACCATCTACAGTATCTACATGTTGATCAGGTCTATTTAGGTGGCATACCGTCTCTGTAAAGCTTGCCCAACGTTTTATTCACATTGAGGATTCAAAGTTACATCGCTACTGAAATGAACCAAATGGGGTTTTATTTGCAGAAACATCATGGGCAAACAGTCAAATTGCAATTACAGTAAACTACAGTATTTTGTACTGGGGGAACTGGATCTTTTGGTTGATTTCATAGAAACACAAAAACCCACCTCCAGTGCATTTCTATACCATTCATGATTAGATCCTGATTAGAAAGAGTTACCAAATTAATGCAGCTTTATTGTTGAAAATACAGGTTGAAAGAAATGTATTCCCTAAAATTAGTCTATACCTAAACTAAGAAAATTAAATGACAAGGAATGTAAAAAAATCATTTATTAACAATTGTCTAAAATCTGTTTGGCAATTTAACAAAGGTGCTCCACATCATCTGATCAAAACCCGTATCATCAGCTGTGTTTATATGAGTATAGTCATAAAACCATGACAGAGCCAAGCAACAGGCGACACCTTGCGGATGCAACTCAGGCAAACAAAGGCAGTATGCCTCATGTCCTTGACCTTCCAGACATAGCGTCGCTGGCGCCAATCTTTACAGGATAGTAAAGCAACTGTCATGGATTTTACATATTGTCTACATAATGTCAAACACTGAGATGTGAAACTTAAAATATCGCACATCATCAGTTTTTATGAATTGCTGTTCAGCCCATCACCCAATAACAGATTATTTATATCCTTGCATGCAAGACGTTTTACTGTTTCATTCTCAGATGATGTTTTTTTGTTGTTGCCTTCTTAGCAGTGGTTGGGGATTGGAGGGGAGGGGAAGGGGGGAGTGGAACCCTTCCCCTCAGATGCCAGCAATTTCAGGGCGAAGAGAGAGAGAGAGAGAGAGAGAGAGAGAGAGAGAGAGAGAGAGAGAGGGCAAAAGAGAAAGTGAGAACAGACAGAAAGCAGGGCAATAGGAGAAACAAATATGAAGACTGAAAGTGAATGGGAGCTTTAGTCTTGTTGTTGGATGGAAAGGAGTGGGGAGGTTGCACTTGATTTCAGGGGAAAGGAGGAGAACGCCAAATCTTGCATCAGCCTGTTTGGTGACAATAAGATCTAATCTTTACCCTTGCTTTCCACTGTCTGTTGCTAGTTTTCTTCCTAGTATACTGTATAATACAGTACATACAGTATGTCATAATAATTTTAATTTTAATTCCAGTTTTAGCATTTTCACTTTTCATCTTGCTAACAGTACATGTTTACAGTGGAGTCTGCAAGAAGTGATCTCACTTGATGAACTTGTGCTGCCGTCCGGATATATTTCCTCTATATTTTATTCACTGATGGGTTATTCCATATGTCATGGTCAGTCATTTATGAGGATTTGGAGACCTTTTGCCTAGATGTGGTTTTACTCTTACACTTACAGACATGACTTTCTCAAAGATATCACATTAAGTAAGGCAATGCACAGAAGTAATCTATAACAAAAAAACAAAAAAAAAGAACAAAAATTGGTAATGTTGAATTCCCAAAACAAAAGCTATCCCATCACGGACAGATTCAGTGTCAACCTCACATTTTAGATAAAACTACTTGTGGTAAAATAAGCAACTATTTGTTCAACCACTGATCAATATTAAGTAACCCAGTAGTGGATGACAAAGTAACCACTTCCCAAGATTTTTTAGTTTATTACTAGCATCAGTACATCAAACATCACAAGACAGACACTTGTGGATTAGAGACATATAGGTATAACATCTTAAGCGCATGGACAATGTTTTCACAAGAAGTCTATGTTATTAAGGCTCATTAAATTTTGTTTCTAAATTTTGATCCAAAAATGTTCAAAGTAAAACAAGGGTCTGATTCTAGACAGAATAATACAGAAATACAGTTTTGCTCCAACTGCTAAAAACTAAGCAAAAACTGTGAACAACTGAAATTAAATTTACTGACAATAAAATTATCATTTGAAAAAAAAAACAAATCAGTAAATCTGCAGGTCTACTTTTAATCAATAAAGGTACCTGACACATTTGTACATAATTTTCAAAGCAAATTGTCACACACAAACACACAAAAGAAAAAAAAGTACTGTAAAACCATCAGATTTACAATGAAATACTGTACTCTGAACAGCAGTTTTAAATTGAGGAGTGCATGTTTGGAAATCAATGGAGGTGTAGACTTATTTGACCACACTTCTGAGAACTTCCTGAGTACAATTAACATTTCTAAAGCATGAATAGTTATCTCTGCATTTAAATAACTTTTTTCCAAAGTATCTACTACATCCTATGCTCTCTAAATGTGGTTCATATCAGTAACCGACTGTTCCTTTATCCTGTGCATCTATTCCATCAACAGTTCCTGTACCATGGCTAGTGTAGCAAAAAATGTCTTGTGCGTCCTATAATAGTCACATGTGTGCGCCACCCACATGATGCGCTATGGTTCTGTGTTTTGGTTATTTAGTTTCTGGAGACTAACTGTTATGTCATTTAAAAAGTAGCAGTAAACCCGCTTCGTTTCGTGTGAATTCCAAGATGGGGCTGCAGATCCAAGCTCTGAAGTGGAGGTAAGAAAATCTACTTTCATTTTTTCATGCAAATTAGAACCCTGGAACATGGGGGGCACATCATCTTAGAACGAGGCCATGGATCTGTATCACACCACACAGCAGTACAAAATATGGTTTGAAGACTTCTCAAGCCTGTAGAACACATCGATTTGACCTACATCACAGCTAGATCCACCTGGGTGGGTTGTTGCATTGATGTGACCTACTTTTGGCCGAGGCACATTTTGTGCTATTGAATTAGCGCACCATGTTCCCAAATTATGGAAGGAACATGATGCGCCTAATTTGAATACTAATGAGGAAAGGGTTATAACATAGTAATTTCACTAGATTAAAAATAAATTTAAGTAACATACAACACTGATTGTATCTTCTTTAATTCTCTACAGTCTGAAAAGCCACACTTCACATTTGTGCCAACCCTTAGATCAAGCTTTCTTTGGGGCAGTAAAATCAGCATGGGAAAACGAAACAAGGCGTTTTATGAGTGATCATGCAGATTGTGTCACAGAAAGGCCATTTGCATCTGTCCTGAAGAAAGCCTGGGATGCCACAGCTACAGTAGAAAATGCCATCAACGGCTTCATCAAAAGCGGACTCTTCCCTTTCAACCCCAGCAAAGTCTGCTCATCAGAGAAACTGGCTCCCAGTCTGACCTTTGCTACTGAACCACATTCAGAACCAGCCACCTCATCTGCAACGCCAACTGAGACTGAGGTTTCAAATGCTATGCTGTCTGGGTCATCCTCTGCACCACTCTCTAGCATTGGCCCACCATTATCAACTGACAAACCTTCAGCTCAGACCGATAAACTGAAGGCATTGAAGGCGCTCTCTATAAACTGCTGATTGGGGTCGACAGCTGACTGAGGAAATGTGGGTGGCCTTCACAAATAAAGTTCCTCAAAGGGACCCTGAGTTCCAGAAGCTCATCGATGTCATATTGACACATCCTCAACCATCACAACCACAAGCAATGCTCCAGTCCCAAGGAAAGAACTGTCTACATTGGAAAACATATTAAAACTCCCAAGCTTTCCCAAGGCAGCTGCTGGTCGCAAAAGAACAGTTTCTCCAACAGTGACAGCTGCCATAAGTTCGGAGGAGCACAGAGAGTTGCTGAGAAGGAAAGAGGAAGAGAAAAGGCGAGCCATCCAGGAGAGGGAAGACAGGAAAATAGAGAGAGAAGAGAAAAAGAAAAGAAAGGACGAGGGGAGAGAGAGGTTAAAAAATGAGAAAAAGGAATGGAAAAAAAAAACAAAAAGAAGAAAGAGAGGCTGGGAAAAAGAAAAAGAGTGAGACAGCACAGTTGAAAAAAAATCTTGGAGTATGAAGCAAAGAAAAGCAGAATGAATGAGGGCAGTGAGACAGAGTGAGGGAGATGGTTTTGTTCCAGATGATGACAGTGGAAATGAGTGTATGGAAGAGATCAATGAGAGTTCAGTTTGTATGGGGTGCAAAACTGATGCCAATGGCTTATAGGTCATGTGTGTGCTTTGTGACTCCTGGTTTCACGTCTATTGCTGTGGGCGTCCACATTTTATGGGGAAAACCAAAGAAGAGTTGGAGAAGGAAGAGTTCTTTTGGGTTGGTGCATCCATGTGACCCCACTTTAGCGCATCACGTGACCCTGTTGCACTGATGTGCCCAAGTCTGTTGCACTCATGTTCCCGCCTGACGCATTGTGTGGCCGCACTACAGGTCAAACTTGCATAGTAAACACAACCTAAAATGAGCACATGAGCGCCAATAGTAGGTGCTCTGGATGCGTCAGGCGTTTGCACAACTGCTTGTATATGTATTTCAACTATACAATGAAAATTAAGAATAGCAGACGCATCAAAGTGCTTAAGGGTTAGCGCATATGTGACTTTACTCTAGTACAGTATGTCATTTTAAGTTTAGTTCTCTTGGAAAAGCTTACTGAATGAAGCTTCTGCTCACTCCTCAAATTAAGTCAATTTGGTATCTTCTTGACAGTAATTTCCATGAAATATTTTTGATGATCTGTATTGTCAGTGTCACTTATCAAAGTGCAAGTTAAAAACACCACAGATCCAACACACTACTGAGAACAGAGATGTTTGTGTTCTGCATCTGTCAACTACTGTTGTAGAAATTTAAAGCAAGGAAACTTATTCATGTTGACTATGTTCCTCTTTCAAGACAGTATACAGAAAGAACACAGAAGTGTGAGTCTGGGACTCCGTGATACTTGTCTGTGACATTGCTCAGGATAATATATATATATACAGTACATAACCCCAATGTCTTATATTTATCTCATATACAGTATTACAAAACCACTGCTAACGAGGGAATCAAACTGGTTTTTAATTTCTTCCAATACTTTAGCTGCTAAAGAAACTTGTAGTACTTACACCATCACGGACAGACACACCCTCATTATCATAATTATAATTTGTCACAAATATTTTTGTTATGGATATGCCAAATGGGTTGTATGATGTATGAATGTCCACTACATAAACTGAATGATATACTTCAGGAAAACTATTTTTTCATACATTATATCCATTTTACACCACATTACATGGTCAAGCATGATTCAATAATTTTCAACCCTTTTTGAGAAAAAGTACATGGACAATAAGATTCAAGAGGCCAAAATGCATGATTCTTCAGCATACAATGATAGGTGGATTTGACTTTTCAGCATTCTTTTTACAACATAAAATTAAACATTTAGCTCAGAAAATACTCTGAATTTTCTTCAGTGAGGCTGACATTTTCACAGAATTGTCCGGATGAAATAAGCTGCTTCACCCACTCTTTCCAAACTCCAAGTTACAAGGTTATGGGCTAATATTTATTACCCTAATCATGAAGCCCATCCTCAGCTCAAAATACTTTTGCTCCCATGTGTAACAAAACCCAATAAAATGGCATTTTGAATGATGTGGAACACACAACAGTATAAATTCTTATCCTCCTTCCCGCACTTTTTTGTCTTATATTTTAACTTTATGCTCCACAAACAGAGGTGCTCCACTTAATAAGATCAATGTTATGTGATGTACAAGTTGTTCTCCTTAAAAAATGGTTAATGTCAATTCTGGCTGAAGTGAACACTCTTTGTGTAGACAAGTACCAATTTGGTCCATCCTGTGGTGTACAGATTATCCATGCGCTGAACCTTTTAACTGCTATGCAAATACCATTTTTACATCGTGAAAGTGACTAAGCCCAGTTTAGTAAATATTTATAGTCGACTAGCAAAGTACACTTTTATGTTAGGTTTTTCTTAAAAATGCCTTTCATGATAGTTCTGATACCATTTCCTCAAATTTTTTTTTGTATTGCCTCAAAAGCCCTGAAATTTGGCATACTTAATCTCTTAAATTTATTTATTCATATATATATATACTTAACAAAATTATTTTAGTAATCGCCTATTGAAAACAACTTGAAAAAGTTCTCTTTGTTGCTCTACATGGACCAACTTTGAATGTGAGCAGTCAGGAAGTGTGTTGGGGTCACAGGTGAACACTAAGTTCACACATGAAAGTTAGGGTCCGATTCAGGCAGTAAGTATATATGGATTAAATTGCTGTGAGGTTAGCGTTCATATGGTGTTCAGACCTGCAAAGACCCTGGTTCAATTTCCAGTATGGACAGGAAATTTTCTCTAGAATTTCTAGTGTCGATTTTTTTTTGGCCCATTCTTCTTAAAATTGATCCTTCGCAGTAACTTGGTCAAATCTCTGTTGACACTAAATAACATATAATATCTGAGAAGTTATCAGACTGAGCTCATATTTCTTCCCTTTATTAGAATAATATAAGAGAATACTAGACTGTATGTCATGCCACCCAGTTACACACTATAAGAATAATTTATTCTCGTTTAACATCTGAATAGCCAGCTATTTAATTTCACGCATCTTCTAAAAACTATGCAAAGGAAAAGTCTGAATTAAGCCTTTGACATGAATTTAAATGTAAAATTAACGATGGCTATCATTTCAATGGCAACCAAATGCTTTTTGAAAAATTGTACAGTATTAATATTATGTGACTCTTCATTTTTCATTGCAACATCATAACAACATCACTGCCTCATATGACTGTTTTTAGAACAAAAAATGACATTTTCCTGTTGAGTCCCCTTAAAGTAAAAATATATGTGTCGATCATAGACAATGCAGTGTCCTAAGCTTTTAAAAAAAAAAAAAAGGAAGGGATTTGCGAGTTCTTGACAGCAATTTCCATTCCATATGATGAACAATACAGTGTATTCCTAATGTAAGTAGACATGCCTCATATAAATCTGCCAAATGTTTTGATATTGTCAGATAAGCTAGGCTTACTTCCTCAGGATCTTATCATAGAAGATACAGTATGTCTACCATAAATCTAGCAAACATTTCAATAGTGTCAGATAGGTTAATTTTACTTACAGATGGCTCTAAATTTGAAAACCTATGTAAACATAGGTTGAATGTAAACACATCATGTAAAACATCATGTAAACACTACTTTCTCTCTTTCTTTTTTTATGTGCATTACATGAATTACATGAATAAGCCCTTTGATGTCTGACAGGAAGTCAGATCCTGGTACGACAAGTAGAAAGCAAAAAAAAAAAAAAACATTTCTCAGGCATAGGTAAGTTGGCTGGCAAGAGGGGGGGATGAAGAAAACATCATTATTTTGTAAAGGATTAACAAAATGGTGTACATGATTACCATTACCTCCTCAGGTTCCTCTTTCTTCTTGATAACAATTCCAGTCTTAAGGGGCTTTGCAAGTCTGCGCTTGCTCACCTGTAGAAATAAACCTGAGAGTGTCAAAATCCCAAGAAGTTGGCAATACCATCTGACCATTCATCTCTTCTGACTGGCACTCTATGCTTGAAAATAACTTAATGCTGAAAACTAATTAAGTTTTTATAGCAGAAATGATAAAATACTATGTACCTCAAAGCTTTAAGGTCATGCTGCTGACTACTCTGAAAAATTATAGAAATTCACTTGCTGCCATAAATGTAATAATTCTAAGTGCAGTCAAAGCCTTCTCATGTAGTACTGAGGTGTTCTGAACATTACAGACATGACTCTCCATTTCTAAATTATTCACCCCTTTGCTGTCCAAACTGTC
Source organism: Ellobium chinense (assembly GCA_033807755.1). Classification (NCBI taxonomy): domain Eukaryota; kingdom Metazoa; phylum Mollusca; class Gastropoda; order Ellobiida; family Ellobiidae; genus Ellobium; species Ellobium chinense. The sequence goes on along the minus strand of JAWQUT010000184.1, from coordinate 355,051 downwards.
ACTAACACAAGCATCCACACTTGGAGAATGAGAATTTAGCTCTCTTTCATCCCATGTATTCTATAATAAAACCTACTCAGTCTTGTGAAATTTTGTATCTAATAAAGACTTATTCAAAGCTCTACAAGATCCTATTTCATTATAAAATAAAAGTCATAAAGCTTTGAGAACAATCCCTCCTTCCCTTCCCCACTGACCTAAAAATCATAATTTTTCATTTCATAACATCTGTTGCCATTTCCCAAACTCACTCAAGAACATTGGCAAACAGATGCACAATATGATGGCAATGTGGAAAAGGATGCTGTTTCTTTCGCTACATGAGTCATTTTTTAAGAAAGTGCCACTTTTTTAAAGCCAAAAAAAAAAAAAAACCACCCAAAAATACGTCTAGCTTTGTTACACTGTGCTTTTTTTACCATAATTTGATGTAAACATCATTCACAAGTAAGAGAAGTAAATATCATAACTTAATTACAATCATTTCCACATATAATTTTCACGATAGCTGACCCAGAGATGTGTTTCTGTCCTGTTATCCTTATATAATATTATGTCAAATGTTTGTAACGATAATGAGACTGAAATTCTCACTCACGAAAGGAAGGACAGAGTAACTTTATTCGGATGTTTTAATGTGTCATGTTTTAATCATCTACCTTGCCTGAAAAGAAAATAATGACAGTAATATGTCTTTGTTGGTGAGCGTTCAAAGATTATATTTCATTACAAACACTTTGGTTATACAGAGTTGGCTATACATAACCTTTATCTCTATACATTATTTAATCATGTAAGAACAAACCCAGATGTTCTACTTAGCTTGTATGACTTGCCAAACAGTGTGTGGTAACAGAATGGAAATAACGAGTTACAGGAGACAATAAAAAAAAACAAGATAGGACAATAATAGTAAGCAGCTTGCCATATTTGAAAAGTACTCGATAAAAGCTTTTAGACTTTTTTTAGAGTCAGCTCAGGTCTAAGTACAAAATTAACTTCTCAAAATTTTGTGGCAAAATCAGCAAAAGTAGTCATAAGACCATAACTGCCATTAATTTCATTGAAATTCAAACAACAGGGTTGAAGATTTAGAGTCAAAGAAAGTTACTAAAATCATGAATATTGTTATAACTATCAAATTTAAAAAAGTTCAAATCCCAAAGAATGCTGAAATTACCAAATGTTTGAGAAGGTAGCAAAATTATCATGTTAAACAAAAAGACCAAAGCAAAAAGAAAATAAAATTCCAACTTTGTTAAACCCTGCTTTCTTATCATAATTTGAAGATACATCATTCATAAATGAGACAGTATATATAAAAGCTTAATTCAATCAATTTCCACACACACAAAAAAAAAATTAAACTAAAACTGATTAGAGATCTATTTCCGTCCTGTTACACTTATGTTTCATTTTCTCTTTTTAAATTATTTTGGCTCAGACCGGTATGCCAGAGTCCAATTATTGTGCTGAGGAATCAACTGCATGGAGCTTACACATTTTGAGGAAATGAATAATAGACACTAACTGTGGCTTCATTCAGTAAATATGTTCAATTAACTTTCTGTTGACTGTGCAAGGGATCTCTTGGAGGTCTTTGCTATCAGCAACACTCTTACTGCTATTTGCTTTGCCAGCTGCTGACAGACTTGTAGTACCAGGTAGGCCCTATATGTATTCTGCACATTTAGCAGCAGGCTTCCTATGATCATATTTTGAATATTTCCGAGTCTTGATCCCCTTCATGGCTTTAGCATCTCTGGTTTTGCTGCTGCCGTTACTTTCCTCGTTTTAAAAGAAAATAGCAGATCGATTTTACATCACATAAATAACATGATATAATGGAAATCAAATAAACCAAAACAAAAAATGCTTATCCAAAACAAAAACATTTTACCCGAGAGATGTTTTTAATCTTCTGCAAGTTCACTTCGCTTTATATGGAAAAAAAAAAAAGACTTGAATACCTCTTAACCGAAATGTTTCTATATTTTGTCCCTCACTGTTTTGACTGCCTGCTCAAGACAAATCAAAACTATTAGAAGTATGACTGTTAGTGTGAGTGTTTTCTGAGTTAAAACAATACGTGGTAAGTGTGGTAAGTGTACTAGAGTGACTCCTTTCCCAGATGACAAGTTTATTCCTTCAGGAGATTTTTAAGAACACACTCAATAGTGGCAACACTGCACCTGCTGGCTTAATCTATTTATCATACAGTTTTATAAAATGGTCACCCATTTACTGACAATGGATGGAGAATTGGCACATCATAACTCATCTCTTCCAAGTGAAGCTGAAATGTATACCCCTCCTTTTCCCCATCTGTAACTCTTCGTTCCTTACAGACGCTGATGCTTATATTTTTATTCTTTTTTCAATACCAGTAAAATTGTATACATATTAACCTTAACCATGTGTGGCACTGATTACTTAGGATCACAAAGGCGCTATTTATCATGGTCTGCTGTGCTGTGATTGTTGCAACGGGCATTCCTTTCAGTCTGAAATACGGGTAATCTAATTTGCCCAGTCCTTTCAAGTTTGGTTTAGCTAACTTCCACTGCAGAGTGAAGAAAATTTATTAATCAAAGCTGAATTTCAAAATAAGGCTATCTTTTGACCCACCAAAATTTTTCTATCCTGATGTTAACTGCAACAAGATCAGCATAGTTTGCATCCACACAGCATGTCCTTTTAAGATCTCTTGACTGGCAACGAGATAGGCCTGACTTGCTTAGCAAAGTGACATGAATGACAAAAGCCCAATATCTGATCCTCAGTTATCATTATAATAAATGTTAATTTTTTTCATCCTGTCATTAATAAGTCCATCTTGTTAACATCTTTTTATCCTGTTATCAAAACTGATCAGAGTAAAGTATTCTGTTAGTGTTATATAATTAGGACAGGATTGCTTATCTCCACTGACTGACAGAAAACGGATCTAATTGTGATTATTTCTATTAGACCTCTCTACATGAAAACACCATACTGTAACAGAATGCATGAAAGACTCTTACAGTACACAGACAACACAGGATCTTCCTGTACGCTGCACGATCTTTGATTAATGATAGTAGTCTCAGGTAGTATTACATTTGTATACATGTCCATATGAAAAAGTTTACATTTGAGTGTTTGAGTAAAGCATGATAACTTGATTTTGTGTTAAAATTATGGCAAGGGACAGAAGGTTTTGTTATAGTCAGAACAGCCTTATTTAGATTATGCAAACAAACTTTACTGTAGCGCAGGGGCGAAGGGTCCATATAATCAAATAATCACTGATTACCAGCCGAAAATGCCGTTGGTCGACCTTGGCCTTCGTGGCAAGTTAAACAAGAACACCGCCGATATCCTATTTATTTGCTCTTTGTAAGGCCTATTCTTACTTTGACTTTGACCTTGTTCAGAACCTGATACCCCTCCACTTTTCATAGGGATAAAGAAGAACCTGGACACCCCTATAGCCAAATGTGGAGTGGCCTCACAAAAAAACTCAATGAAAGCAAGGAAATTTCACCGGCTAGTAAAGAAGAGCTGCTAATCAAAGTCTCCGCTTGATTTGTGGTACAGCTTTCGCCTATTGCGGTTTAATGTGATGCGGAACAAAAAATAACATATTGGTAAAACGAGACACTATTCTATAGCATTTAGTGAAATCCATTATTATCAAAGGCCTCTTTATTCGACATTATATAATTAACACTGTTGCTGACAAGTGACATGCCTTCAGTCACAAGTTTACGACCACTTTTATTTTTCGCTCAGTTTAGAAATGAATCCACACTTGCAGAAAGCCACACGAACAGTCTCACCACATATATGTATCTCCATTCACAAGCCCAGTGCTGATGTTGCCACGTTGCCTATTTTATAGTGCAATGTAGCTGAATCCCAAAATCTTTGGTTGGGGAAAGCACCTTAGGGTACATTTATTTTTTTTATGAAGGAGGTTTCTGACTTTATGAAACATACAAACAAACTTATTAAATAAACATAAATTATAATTCTTCTTGGGAAATAACATGAATGACAAAAGGTATTGGAAAAGTAATTCAGCTGGCCCCCCGTTCTCAAAATCGGCAAGGTTTGACGGTGGCAATACTCACATAGGCCTACCCATTTGCAAAAAGGTGGGCTCGGCTTCATGGTGTAGAGTAGACTGGGCCGAAAATTACGTTTTCAATAAAATTAGTATCTTCTTGTTTTAGATCTGGATATTTGGCTAGAGGTGGAAACGGGGGAGAGGGAGGGAGTCGCTGAGCATAGAGCAGTTTGTTCAAAGATGTTAGTCAGTCTGCTACCCAAGCAACCAAAGGTCATTCTTTTTAAAGCTTGACGGATTGTCACTCCCCTACGTTCTGGGTGGGGTTTTTCCTGCAAGGTCGTGTTCCCAATGTTTTGTTTATTAGCCTAGGCCTGCTAGGTCTAGCCTAATTGGACCTAAATTCTACAATTTTGGAGCCATTACACCTTGGTGAGTGATAATCAGATAATATACATGTATTTTTGTGCGATCCTGGCCCTGTAACTGATCTGTACTTTTTGGTGCCTTTTCAGCCAACCTGTTTCT
>JAWQUT010000184.1:328025-344453 GCA_033807755.1 Ellobium chinense | reverse complement strand
AAACTGAGGGAGGGAGTCCCCCAGGGCAGCGTGATAGCACCTACCCTCTTCCTAGTGTACATAAACGACATCACCTCATCATGTCACCAACAAGTATCTAACACCTTACATGCAGACGACTTTGCAGTCTGGACAACATCAGAGCACACCACTGTGGCAACATACTTAATTCAAAAAACCGTCGACAAAGTGCAAGCCTGGACGGACGAGTGGGGACTCAAAATCAATCACACGAAAACAGCAGCAACATTGTTCTCGCTTTCTCCCAACAAGGAAAAAATCACTGTCACAATCAAGAACCAGCCCATACCACAGACAGACACACCAACTTTTCTTGGAATCACCCTAGATTGCAGACTCACCTGGAAACCACACATAGAGGCAATACAGGGAAAAGCCATAAAAAAACTGGCAGTAATGAAAAAGCTAGCGGGCACCACCTGGGGAGCAAACACAAAAATCCTCAAGCAAGTCTATACAGGAGCAGTTAGACCAACCATGGAATATGCCTCAAGCACCTGGACCACAGCAGCAAGAACAACCAAAGAGAAGCTAAACAAGGTTCAAAACATGGGCCTGAGAATCACCCTCGGAGCCATGAAAACTACCCCCATCAGAGAAATGGAAAAAACAGCCGACATTGAACCTCTTGAACACAGGAGACAACTTAAAACTTTGGTCCAGTTCGAAAAGCTCAAGAGATTACCAGACCACCCACTGCACACAAAATTCCAAGAAAGGACAAAGAACAGACTTAAAAGACAAAGCTGTAATCACCTCGCAAGGGAGCTCCAGAAAAAACATTCAAATCTACTGGAAACTGAAGCCGCGAATTGCGAGAAACTAGCGCCTGAACCATGGGCATCTGGTCTGGACTGGCCTAAAATCATTCTGGACGTCCCAGGCATCACTTCAAAGGACGAACAAACAAAGACACAACAAAAGACCATGACTCTAGAGATGCTAGAAGAGACATATCCCAGCACCTCATGGATCCGGGCGTACACAGATGGTTCAGCTGCAGAAGCAACAAAAAATGGAGGCAGCGGAGTCTACATCACCTACCCCAACAGCAACACAAACACACTGTCAGTTGCCGCGGGTGACATCTGCACTAACTACAGGGCAGAGGCCACTGCAGTGCTAGCAGCAGTTCAACATCTCACAGCTCAGGACCAAACAGGTCGACAAATTGTGATCCTCAGCGATGCCAGATCCATCCTCCAAGCCCTCACCAGTGATAAACAGGACCAACAAATCACAAATCTGAAGATCAATATCAGCATTCTGGCCGAGAGAGAAGAACTTGTCCTGCAATGGATACCAGCCCACTGTGGCATCTATGGAAATGAAAAGGCAGATGATCTGGCAAAAGCGGGAGGCAGCCTTCCACAGCCCCACATACTACAAAGCCAGAAGGAGGTCAAGACTCTCCTAAAGCAGTCTTTCAAAAAGGAATGGAGGAAGGAAAATGAAGGCTACCAGCCCGAGTCTGACAGCTTAAATGCCCTGGACAGGAAGGAACAGTCAATCATCTTCAGACTGAGAACAGGACACTGTGGTCTCAGGGCTCACCTCCACAAAATTGGTGTTAGAGAGACCGCCTCCTGTGACTGTGGAGCAGACAGACAAACTGTGGAGCACATTCTCCAGGACTGCCCCACCTACACCCAGCAGAGGTTGAGGATCTGGCCGACTGGAGCCCCCCTGCAGACCAAACTATACGGGACCGGCGACGAACTCCGGCGCACAGTCCTGTTCGCGACCCAGGCTGAGCTGAACCTATAGCATGGTCATATTTGAACGCAGAAGAAGAAGAAGGATACTAAATGCCACACTGGCCAACTACCATGGTCCCCTTTGCAGAAGACAAATATTAAAAGGGATGACCATACTTAACATGATGCACTGGCCTCCAGCATTGTTTACACTTCGCAAGGAAGCTTCTAGATCAAAAGTGATGACAACAACAAACCGTGTTTGCTTATTTCCCTTGGTTATCTGATTTAACAGGGATCTGATATAACAGGGATTTTGCTCTGGTCCCACAGTCCCTGTTATATCAGGTTTCGACTGTATTTATCTGTGAAGAATTTACCCCTAAATCTCAAAAAATGTCAAATAACCCCAACAATTAGGACAGCTTAGCATTTGTATTTTGGCTACAAAACAGGTGATTAAGAAAAAGGTTGGGCCTCCCATATGCATTTAAAACTGAATAAATCGCAGATGGAAAAGCATGTCCTTTGCAGTGCTACAGTATGCAGAGAACCCACATATCACATCAGTGACTGTTACTTTTGCTGACACCAGGAATTTCTAAGGGATGGAATTTCAAACAAAAAAAAAAATGAGCACTGCAGCATCCTGACATACCCTCAGCCCTGTGGCCAGTTCCACATGATGATGGAATTTTTCATCCCAGAAGTCTCTCAGGTACAGTTACCTGTTATCTTCAGTTTCAGAAAACAAGGAGTATAGTTCTGCTGCTTGCACCTCTCATAATCCATAATTTGTAAATGACAAAAGCCACACCAACTCACTCATGAGGAACTTATTGATCTTGTGAGGACTTAACATTAGTCAAAACTTAAGTAACAATTTCTGGGATCAAGGCTGAAACAATGTAACCTCCTTGCTGATGGTATTACTATTTCCATGCTTTGTAATCTACACCTTGTATCTTTTTCACTAAAAATGGTGACTTGCTTGTATGCAATGATATTGGATTCATGGAAACCCTCAACATAAATCACTAACTAGCTGAAATAAAAAAAAACTGTTTATAGGCTCATCCAAAATTGGCTTGAAAGCTGTTCTAGTGCACATTGGCAATCTGGTTTCCTCCATTCCTATAGGCCATTCAGGTCACATGAAAGAAACATAAAAACATACAGCAAATTTCTGACACAGGTATTGTATTTATGATCATCATCAGTAGCCCATTTGTAGTGACCTAAAATCTGTTTTCTGTACAGAACCATGGGTAAAAAAAATACTGCTGCTTTTTAAGTGAATAGGATAACTATACTATTACTAGGAGTTTTCATTACAACTGAAAGGAATAGCCCACAAGACAATCACTAGAACCTGGCGCATAAATTGTCTCAATTTTCCTCTGAAAAAATCCTCTTGCCACCACTGCAAATTTAAATAATGCTTGGACTAATAATAAACTATATAAAAGCTAGGAACCAAACAGGGACAGTTTTCTCTATCTGAAAGACAAATTTACAGGAATTTGTGAAGCAAAACTCAAAGAAGGTCTGTTTGATGGTGTTCACAAACTCCTTGAAGACAATAGCTTTGAAGACATTTTGGATGGCACGTGAAAGGCCACATGGGAAGCAATCAAAATGTGACAAACACTTTTATTGGAAATCGCTTAAAATTATGAATTAATCATTAAAAATCTGTTTCTGACCATCATGAACTGATATGCAACATGTCTCTGGAGATACATTTTCCTGATACTGATTTGGATTTTTTTGCTGAAAATCATAGGGCTGTGAGTGATGAGCATGGGGAGAGGATTCACCAGAACATGGCCGGTAATGCCAGCTGTACAGCAGGAAATGCCTTTTCGTATGTCCTTGATCACTGCTATACTAAGTGTCTAAGCTACAAAACATTAACAATTTGAGTGGTGTTGTTTTTTTTTTTGAAGTACAACTATTAACCTCTACATGAAAATAAATACAGAGAACTCATTTAACACAACAGCACTTTACCTGATATCTTGGTTAACCTTATATAAAAGAAAATCTCCATCTAAAGGCAGGCCTTCTTCACATGTCGTAAAATTTTATGTTTATCCCAACAAGTCTCAGGGAATCTTTCATAACATAAGTGATGCACCAGCAACAAAGAAAGAACTGACAGAAATAGGAAAAACTAGCCATTGCAGTGGCAGTTTTGCCTCCTCTTGTCCACTGGTGGTCTGGCACATGGAGATCATGTCATGTACATGGTGAACATATGTTTTGCATCAATCAAAGGATCCACCAAGGTGACGACAATGTACACCGATCCTTGACAACACACAATGCTTTTACTGTCAAGGCTTGTCACCCGGAAATAGTGCCATCTGACATAATAATAATAATATCTCCAGTGTAAACAGATAACACAAAACTCGTTTAAACCGCAAGGATTTGATCGGACCCTTTGATTTCATGTTAACAGAGTTCTACAGCATTTGATGAAACCATAAATATTTGGGTTTTTCTCACAATGACCATTATTTCTAACTCTCCCAATGAAATTTTTGCCTACATTTTGCCTGTCAGTCAGTTATCTGCTGTAACGAGAAACTCACAATTATTACGAAAAATGCTTTTTTTTTGGGGTTCCTGGAATAGAAACATTACAAAACAACAGGAACGTTGGAAAGGGGAAATGTTCAGAAAAAATCGGATGGGTTCCTATACTCTAAAAGGCCTGATAATTTTACTGATATGTACTGTATTCAAAGTGAAACTGCTATGCCCCAATACCAGTGGCATACTTTTTAATGGTCATATTACATAAAACAAGCGAGTGCATAAGCTAAATATCATAATATCAGCAAAGGGAACTAATTCATGTACACTGTACGTGGTAACATCACATAAAACATCTTGGTAATCGATGTGAAAAGTAAAGAGAGAGCAACAATAGCATAATATGCATGCAGAGACCCAAATAAAGGCCACAACTTATAGAAAAAGAAGTTGCAGTGAGAGGCCCCTACAATGTAAACAAGGAGGTTGTGAAGTCAGGGTACTTTCCAGCTTTATTTTTAAATACTGAAAACTTCAACTGTGGTTTTCTCAAAACTCCATTTTCAGCCACAAAAAAAGCTATCAATTGGAATTAACTTTTGGATGTAACATACTAACAGCACGTCTGAAGGTATTATGTATCATATTTTTTAAAAATATTTTTCATGGTTTTTGACATCTTTTTTCAGGATTTTATTAAGTAAAAAAACCAAGGTAATGTATCCAAAATCCAATATATGTGAGGCTTCTTGTATGAAATTGAAAGACATCTATGCATATGTTTAGACTGCTTCAGAGAAATTTGGTGGACTGAATAGACTCTGAAGACAGCCATTTTTCATATTGAAAACGTCAAGATGGTGGAGTTTCCATGGCAACTATAGTTAAATTTTGAAGTTTTTCAAAACCTGTCTGCTAATTCAAGCATGTCAAAGTAGAAAGTTAAGATTAAAAGAGGCTATCTTTAATTAAGCATTTTTAGAAAAATCACTGTCAGGACTCTCCTCTGCCTTAAAATCAAGTGATCGAGTTTACATCTACCTTCCTGGAACCTGTTGTTTGGGCCTTTCAGGTACCCATCGTTTGCAAAAGGACTCACCCAAGTTCACTAATACCTGCAATTTGACTTCAAAAAACAAACACACTAACAGTTGTTCTTTTGTTGATTGCCCAAAGAGAGCACTGCAAACATCAAGACTCAGATTGTGATGGGCAAAAATTGGATATCAGTATGTTGCAAAATTTCGTTTAAAAGGTATTCAAGCCATTTTTTTTTCATATACTGCTCAGTTGTTTACACAGAATATATGAGAAAATAAACGGAAATTCAAAGATCTTTTGCATAAAGCAATTTTTGACATTAACTGGTGTCAATTTATCTGACTTCCATTTATATTACAGCAGAACCCCACGACATCGAAAATCACATTCTCAAATTTACCATGTTCTGCAAAGCTTCCTAAATGCCACATTCTATCCCTGAATTTCTATATTAACTCTCTTGCAATGATTCCTCCAAATGTTGGTATCTCCAACAAAATTCCCCTGAGACAATTTCCACAGCCATTGCAGAGTCACACTTCTTAGCTTCGTATTCCCTCTCTCACCACACAAAGCTCGCAAAAACTGTCTTAAACGTGTGCATACAACTATTCTCTACCTCCATGCCAGTCCATGTTTGATAGGACCAGAAGTTGCAACATGTTGAAAGATAAATAATGCCTAGGCGCCATCAGCAAGGTCACCTTCTACATACTTCAGAGTGTTTCTGTGTGCTCAAAAGCAACGTGAAGAAAGGCTCATGTTTGGATTTTGCCACACTTATTCCAACTTAGACATGAAACTTTGGTCAGATAAACAATAAATTGTAAATTGTTAACACTTCTCACATAATGTAAGGGGGGGGGTAATCAGGGCCATCGGTACAAGCTTCTTTGTAGCTCTCAGGTTTTCAGCTGATGGGCAAAGGTACGAGACACAGTACGATAGTGACAATTTGCAGCATTCCTGTCAAAAACTGCGTGTATATTACGGAAATTTTGCTCCAAGTCGTCTCGCTTATGCGGGTTGCCGTCCCGCTCACATGTATAGATTTAAATAGCAAAAATTCCGTTCCCCAGGCATTCGTCTCACTTAAGCGGGCGTCCCGCTCACGCGTGTCCCGCTTAAGCGGGTTCCACTGTATGTACTTCCTGGCCCTTTGAAAGAAAAGCAGGGGTGAATGGGAAAATGAGGACAGAGTGACGGGGGAGGGGGAGGGTTGTGAAGAGCGTGAAGATGTGTTCAGCTATCACTATAACATCTAAAATGCCATGACATACAAAACTGATAATGACTAAACAGACTGTCAGCTTATCATGACTGTTGACCATAATTCCAAAACTTCATTTCTCTTTATAATAAACACAGTTTGTAACAATTACCAAGTGTGTACAATGAGATCTATGACTATGAGTATGAGAATATCATTTTTATTACAGTTTTACAGTAGGACTTGGTTATAATGGAAGAGTTGGGACTTTCCAAAGTTGGCCATTATAACCATGCACCATTGTTTAGGAAATAGGAATATCAGACAAGGGGAGTAACTTCACTTTAATTAAGCTGGTCTTCCTTTTCTGCTGACAGTAAAGACTGCAAAAAAGCTGGAAATACCAATAGGTGAAAGGGATTTGCACTCGTTTCTAGCGTTTCCCATCAGATGAACTTCTCTTATAAATTAATACTTGACGAATGCCATCCTGCTGACACTTTTTTTTTTTAAAAACATATGGCCAAGACATTAAATTCTTGTGGCACTGCTTCATTCATTAGTCTATGGCTGCATTCATGTGTTGCCTGTTAGCTATGTGTCAGCTAACATGCCTTGCCATCACCGATAAGTAACATACAACAGCCTATGGTCTGTGTTAAAGTACATGAAAATGCAAACAGGATTGTTTAATTGAAGAAAAATATGAGTCATACTTCAAATTCATGGGGACTTTAATAGGAAAATGAATTCCAGTTCCGTTAAAAGACCACAGTGAACTGATCCAAAATCGAAGTCAAAGGCATACTGAATTCGATTCGTTTTCAAGTTTGAGTTCACAGGATACAAAACACTAATTCAACTCCTTTGTTTTTTGCATTAGCAAATTATGCTTAAATGGACCCTGTAGCCTGAAGCGCACATGCACAAAATAAGGTTGATGTAATCTAGAAAAGTCCGTTGGAGGAGGGTTGGGGGAGGACAGGCAACTTTAGTCACACGCAGATAAACACTCTGAGTGTCACACTAATCTTTTCATTTCGATGTTGGTATATGGGGAGTGGGATAGTAGGAGATAAGAGGGAGCTGTGCTTAGTATTGTGTTAGCCATCTATTCGGACAATGTGATGAACCGCGAATTGCAAACAAAGGTGATAACGCTCCCTCTTAGTCTTATCGGCTGGTACAAAAACATCCGGTTTCTTAACCCATCATCTTCCCTTTGTTTCACATATAAAAATTGTAAAATAACATCTTACCTCCAATCGGGGAAAACAGTTTCGCAGCCCAGCAAAGTAACCTAGGTAACAGTCAAGACAATGCTTCCATACACATTTCATTTCTTGCCTAAAAGGATGTGTGTTTGGCTTTCAATAAAACTGAGAATGACTGTAAACAAGCAAACTTGTTTGAAAGTTCACTCGTTTTCACAATTTCTACAATGCATGCTAGCAACTTCATTACGAGAAAAATTATTCGTAAATAGTGTTCCAACAATCCTAGTTAAGAGTGTCTTTTCTTGAAAATCAGTCATTCCTTTCAGTACCCTTTCGATTTTTTGTGGTATATCAATGAATCACATGTGATGTTTACATCACAAGCACAAGCATAGGAGCATCCCATTATTTTAATAAGGGTATTAGTTTTTCCACCCGCATGGTAAGACGTGTTATGACCTGTTGCCAGGATGCATAGGCAGCTCTCTGCATAAATATGATTGCCACATATAGACGTTAGTTGAGCGATGTCTGCTGCCACACTCAACAGCAGCGAGGGCACGGTAGTATATAATATACTATCACCGCATCACGAGGGCTAAAGAGTAGTTTGTCACCATGAAAAAGCTTTATTTATTTATGTTCATCTTTTTTTGCATTATAACCTTTGATTAATTTTAAAAATAGAAAAAAACTTGTCAATCTTCAATTATGGCATGCTGATCCATGCACCCAATTTCAAGTTTTCTGTCTTTTATAACATTACAATCCTGTTGTTAAAGCATAGGATTGCAGCGGAGCTAGAAAATAGCATAAATGCACACTGTATTCTCAAAGACTCCCACTAGCTTTCCCTGATTTGCAGAAAGCATGAGACTAAGAAATACAAATATTCGAAGTATTGTCCCCAGGAAATTTTTATGCATCCCTCAGTTGTAATAATAGTTCTGGGAATCATCAAAATTGAGTGAAAATAATGTAATGTTATTGCAAATACTTTGTTAAAACATTTCCTAGACAAACACATTTCCTAGAAATATACTAAATGACGGGATTTACATTAACCACCTTAAGAGCACGTGCGGCAGAACTAGGCGATTTTCATTAACAAAGGGAACTTTGTCATTTTGGGGTGCAAAATGGGTCACGTAAGGGCCAGGAAGGAAGATAAACGGGGTTTTTTCGCAATTTCCTCCCTCCCTCCATTTCTATGGAAACGCCAATTGTTTGGCCGCCATATTAGAAAATATGGATGACTTTTGCATAACATTGAACCCTTCGATCTGAGAACAATAGATGGTAGGATGCTGTTTTTTTTTCCATTTGAAAGATCACTTTATTTAAAATAGAATGTCATGGGCTTTTTTTGATTTCTTGGATAGTTTTTTCAAATAATTTTTTTTTAAATGTCATAAAAAAAACACTGAAAATTTTGAGAATTTTCAACTTTAAAAATTAATAAAAACACCAAAAACACAAGATATTGAAAAAAGCCCATGACATTCTCAAAACAGGTGCTTGGACTTGGAGAATTGCTATGCAAAATTTTATGTAAATTGGACCAGAAAAAAGTCAGATCGAAGGGATAGAGTGACGAAAACTGTGATTCTGAGATAACTGACGGTAAAGATTACCCGACAGATGAATTTGAGAAAGGGTGATCATTTCCTTTTGCATCAAAATACACTTTTTGTGACAGGTATCATGAAAATAACTTCAGGATTCGATAAAGGACTTGTCCCTGTTTAAGAAACTGCCTTAAACTCATTTTACACAATTTTACCCAATTTTACCCCTCCAGGGTGCCGCACTTGCCCTTAGACAAAATAGTACTGACCTACCTCACAATCTCCAATTTTAGATCTCTGATTCCCTGAAATTCAAGATCATGACGTTCTGCTGTAACCAAAGACAAGAATAAAGCTTCTCACTCTTCCAATAATACTAATGAGAATAGAATGATATGAAACAATAACTATCTTACAGACACAGGTACTGGAATAGGTTTGTTGGTAGGCATAGGTACACCATCAAGGTCCTGGTCTGTTCCAGCTGCAGAGCATGATGGTTGTGTTTCACCTAGGCCTGTTGTTGTTAGTGGTGGCAATGAAAGGTCGGGGCTGAAGGGTATTGAAGATGAAGCAAGAACTAATGAATTAGGAGTGACAGCTGACTGATCATCTCCTTTTGCGGACTGCTCTGCCATTCTTTTCTTGAAGATTTCTAAAAAGCTGCCATCATTTTTAAACTGATTCTGGGCCATTGTTGGGACATGTTTGCTTCTGTTAAAGTGTGCATCCCTGATAGATGTTAATTTTGATCGCCAGTCATGTCCTCTTGGTCGTTCATGTTGATAGTCATCCCCATCCCAAGCATCCCTGACATTTGGATTTGTTCTTGCCAATGCAAGGGAAGTAACAGACTCCTCAAATCCTGTGTTTGCAGTCCTGCGACCAGTGCTAGATCTGTATCTACCATAACTAGCTTCACTACTACTGCAATGTCGGTCCTCACTGCTACAGTATCGGTCATCATCACTGACGTGCCTTCCTTCATTTCTTGATCGTGATCTTCTTTCTTCACGTCCTCGTCTTCTCTCCCGTGAACTTGACCGGGACCGTGATCGCTTTCTGTGGCGTCTACCTCCTTCATCTCTGAATCTCTCACGATCTCCACGTCTACGGCCATGGCGGTCACTGTCTCCATCGCGTCTGTCTGCCCGAAAATCACCAGTGCGCCCAGAATTCTGATAATCATTCTGCGGACCGGAGTCTCCAGCGATTACACTGTCCGCCATCTTGCAGAGTGGAAATGCCAGGCTTCTACAGTTAGGAGAGCCAAAATTCAGTTGAACGAATGAAATTAAAAGCAGGAGGGATGGTGTGATCAACGGACATCAGCAGTTCGCTTAGGCCTATATATAGACTATAATTAGTTATCTAACCAAATCGGCTACTGCTATCTAAGATGCAATATATACAATAGGCTAAATACCTTGAGATGGAGCTAAATGCCATGGATGACAGATGTGGGCCTACCAGATTGACAGAAGTTTAAAATCACACAAAAAAGAAAAAGGAAAAACAGAAAAGCAAACCACAGTAATTAAATTTCAGCTTTAGAGCTACTTTGATGTCATTCACTCTCGCAAGTTTATGCTATCACCGACTACCAACTCCCCTGCCCCTCTTCCCTCCTCCTCCTCCATAAACAATTTATCGGCTTGTGTTGGTGTTTCTTTGTAAATTTTCATGAACATGAAGCATACATTTCACACTGTCATTTTAACTTTCAAAGACTGAACAATGCAACTGTATAATAAAAAGAGGAATGATCGACATTTCAGAAAATGATGAGTGTGCCACTGAATGTATTACAATTTTCATTCTGTGACCCAACCCATATTTCATACTTTTCAGTCCAGGATGCGATTGGGACAAGAAACGGGTGCGAAGAAGAGCGGAATAAAGTGCAGCAAATAATACATGCCACATGAAATAACCGAGTGACTAGATTTACCACAAAATGTAAAATAACTATGTGGCACTACTTTTAGCCAAAGATGCCGATGATATACTTGCACAACGTCTAGTCAAGCCCGTTACTATCTACTTATTTAACCCTTTGACCTTCTTGAGTAATACATGTATAATATATTTTTCCCCTTTTGATTTTTTTCTTTGTGTGATGTGACTTTACAATGTATGTGGTTGGCTTACGTCTAGATAATAAACTTGAAACTTGTCATTGGCAAGGAACAGCAGTCCGATCTCGGCTAGTCTAGACTTTGTCTAGATTAGGGCTACAATAGTGTAGTAAATTGTGTTTTTATGCCAGCATTCAAGTCTAATTTTTTTAGTAACCACTCATCAAACTGATGTCACTTAATTAAGCATCCGCATGAGACAAATAATCAGTATCATTTTTGACATACCGGTACAGTTATTTCATCATAAAGTTATCTATGCAACAAAAGTAGGAAGCAGCCTCTTAATACCTTTGAGTCATATTTTCTAGTTACACAGTTTATATTGACTGTGAGTTTATAATGAGGCTGGCAAAACATGACATCTACACTACACGGAAGGATCAATAAACTTCGCTGTTGTCCACTCTACAGAGGAAGTAAATGGCAGAAGATGGACTACTGCGTATTGACCGGTGTGGGCCTATCGGCAAGGTCAAGATTTGGTGCCTCCAGTTCATGCTGACCAAAGCTGCTATAGCCCCTGCTTGTCTACGAAATAAGCTCAAGTACTGTAGAAGCAATCGAGAGGAAGATTAATAAGTTCACAAGGAAGTGGTTAGGAGTGCCACCTTGTCTGACAGACACTGCCCTCTACTGCAAAAGTGCCAAACTAGCACTTCCATTCAGATAATACAAAGCTGGGAAATCCAGACTTACAATGATGCTTCAGGAATCCTCAGACGCATTGGTTCGTTCTGTCCAACCCACGCTCAAGACTGGAAGGAAGTGGAAAGTCGGTGTAGCAGTCGACGCGGCGAAGGAGGCACTACAGCTGAAAGAGGTCATCGGCTATACACAAACCAACAGAAGAGGATTTGGCCATGGTGACATCAAATGGTGGTCCAGGGCAAACCAGAAGGAGCGCAGAGACATGGTCATCCGAGAAATCAGAGATACAGACTTACAGAGGATGAGACACGAGTCCGGAAAGCAGTGCAACAGGTCCAACAAGGACAATGGGAGAATGCGCTGTAAAGATCTCTGACTTGGAACGACGTATGGCACATGGCTCCACTGCGATTAAGCTTCATCATCGGGTCAGTGTACGACCTCTTACCCACTGGCGCAAACCTCAAGAAATGGGGAAAGACCACAGATGCTAAATGCCCACTCTGCAATGGAGAGCAAACCTTGCTGCATGTGATATCAGCTTGCAAAGTGGTACTGGCACAAGGGCGATACATGGCGCCACAATAGAATCCTGCGGGTATTAGCCGAAGCCGGCGACAAGGCCAAACAAGAGGCAAATAAGAGATAAATACATGTAGCCAAGTTTGTTCCAAGGTACTTCCTCCGTACAGGGCAGGCAACCAGCAGCAAGTCCGCCACCAAATCTGCCAGGCCTCCGGTGGCAACAGTGTTGGCTAGTACGGACGACTGGGAAATGGCAGTAGATTTGCTAGGCTGTCAGACGTACTCTGAGGCAATCCGAATTACCAGTATGAGATCAGACATCGTCGTGCATTCAGCAAGCTCAACGCAGATGCTGCTGATTGAACTGACAGTGCTGTATGAGTCCAGGATGGACGAGCAGCATGCATACGAAACTGCCAAGTATAGTGACCTTCTCCTCGAACTAAGAAGAGCAGGGATAACGGCTAGAGTAATGGCTGTGGAAGTAGGGGCAAGGGGTTTGGTGAGCACCTCGGTCTACAACCTACTCAGGTTGCTCGGAATACGAGGACGAGCGTGATCATGTACTCTGAAGGATCTGGCAGAGTCTGCGGAAAAGAACTAAGCATGGATATGCACCATGGTGGCAGAGATGATATGAAGCAAGGAATTAAGGATCTGAAGGTTGCGGGTTCAAATCCCTCCTGAGGCAGAGAAAAAAATCAACAGAAGGACACTTGGGAGTCATGGTCCAAGTGTGGCCCACCCCCTTTAGAGGGTCAGGAAGACAAAGAGCCGAAACATTAGTCTTGTTAGGTGGGGGTATCTTTCTCTGAAGATCATCTGTTGCCTCGCTCTCCGAGTATGAGAATTTCCTACTTATTTTTGACTTGAGCTGATCTGTACAAGTGATGTATCCTACTTTGCCCTACAGTTTAATGTGTAATATGTTGATGTGATTTGCACCGTTACCCTGTCAGCCTCCGTTAACCATTCACTCATTGTCCAATTTTCCACATCAATACGAAATATGTGAGTCCAGATCAGTAGCTCTCCGCTCCCTCCGCGTAAACTTTATTTCCCACTAATTTCCTCCTTGAGTTAGTCTGGAACTTTTAGTCTGAGTCTATACCTGGAAGCTGTGACAGCTGCCAAAACATGACATCTACACTACACGAAAGTATCAATAAACTTCGCTGTTGTCCACTCTACACGGCTGGGTTCCTGACATCAGTTTATAACTGCTGCAACTGGTAGAAGCTGGAGTTAGGCTAAAAGTCTAAAAAAGGAATAGCCAAGCTCACTTCCCTTTCCGCTCTCCATCATCATTCTTCATCATCCATCCATCAGATCAACCAAATTTCTTCATTTATTATAATAGGCATGTTTCATGCTTCCAAATCGTTCAATGTTAGCTCACTTTAGAACGTTTCATAAAATTTATGTGTATCTCATAATTTTCCTTACTTACTGTTCATGAGAAAATAAAAATCACGCGAAAACACACTCTGCCCGTTAAACGACAATAACATCAACAACGTTTAGTTTATTAGGAATAAGCCCAGACAACAACTGTGGTATAGTCGTTTGACAAATGATGTCCGCGCACGACTGGTCTCTGCGCACCTGGGCTATTTCTCTGTTAATAATCTATTTTTCAAAAATTTGTGATGGTCTATAGAGATAACATTGTGATCTTCTCTGGGCTTAGGTACACAGACACAGGTAAAAGCATGCTACATGTGTAACCGGGTGGCAAGGCATTCTCTATTCTATATTTTTCATTACGGGGGAGGAATGTGAGCCCAGTCTGATATTTCAGATGTTCCATATTATATTAGGGAAGTGTGTCTCCAAGGAGTTTTCCAAATTAATTTTGAGAAGATGGGCCGAAAAACCCTACAACAGGAAATTTCATACCACTGCCGGGAATCAAACCAGAGTCTCTCAGCCTGCAAGTCTGAACGTGTTACCACTACACTAAAGGGACGCTAACGTCACAGCAGTTTAATTTTTCAATACCTACTCCCCAACTTCTACGTGCGAGTCTAGTGCTCATCCAAGACCCTATCACACTTTCCGACTGCTCACACTCCCCCCTGCTTATCCATGTCATATCCTCATGACAACTTACAGTTCTCGATGAGTATGAGGTCATTCTTATATCTCAACTCCATCGGCATGCTGTCCACAACGAACCTGAGGCCATTCTTATGGTTATCTCAGCTCTTAGAATACTGTAGTAAATGGACAGAAAAAGTTGGTTGTTGTTGTAGTCTGTTGATGTTGTTGGTGAAGATGAAGAGAGACGGGGAGGCGAGTTTGGCTATGGTCTATAGCCGAACTCGAGCCTCAACCGGTCAGTAGTTGTCAAGAACAGATGTCAGGAACGCAGCAGAGAAGAGTGATGAATCGAAGTTTATTTACATGAAATGCAGATAGCATCTTATAACATCAGTCACAACATCCAGACTACCAGTCAGCCTTGTGGGGAGAATGCATGAAGAGCCTCGCAGGAGCCAGATGCGGGCTCGACTGCGCTGAGGTGTACACTCCAACTAACACCACACTTGAACTCAAAACCAGACTAACCCATGGGGAAATTGGTGTGAAAGATAACATGGTTATGCGGACATATTACGCGGAGAGCTACTATATTATATCAGAGGCCTCTAGCCTCATCTTTCGATGCACCATTTTGGCACTGATTGGGGGAAATGGACAATGAGTGAAAGGCTAATGGAGGCTGGCGGGGTAGCTGTGCAAGTTACATCAACATGTCATACATCAAATTGTAAGGCATAGCAAGATAAATACTGTAAGTTGTACAGATCATCCCAAGTCATTAGAGAACTGATAACTAGAAAACATGATCTAAAGGTGCTGAGAGGCAGCTTACCTAGATCTACTTCTGTTGCATAACATTAAGTGCCAATGACTCAGTGAAGAAATAACTGTATTCAGTATATCATAAAATGATAGTGCAAATGATTTGTCGCCGGCAGATGCGAAGCTATTTGCTTCACAGCCTAAAAAATCCACAGTACTTTTTCATAAATTTTCAACTCCTTACCCCTTTCCTTTGCCCAAGCGCTTCCGAGAAAATGCAGCTTGAAAGTCGGGATTTTCACACCCTGCGGGCCGCCATGACTGATCGTCCGGTCAGCGCGGGAAAAGGGCTTGACGTCAGAAAGCGAGAGGCAAGCTAGTAGTCATTATGCAAAGAGGATTATTCACATGCAATAACTTTCGTTGGCTGTAACTGTTATGCCTGTTGGTTTTTTTTTTCATTTATCGTTGAGAAAAGTCTTTTGTTAAACTGTGTATACAACTGCCCGACTTTGATCGCAGTGCTGTAACCTTAGAAAAGGGAAGATAAAATAATATTTGAGAAAAAGGAACGTCTATTTATTAATGTTTGCACTGCCCTTGTATTGTTGTCTGCTATGTGGTTTAGTGAGCTCTCACTGACCTAAGATTCTGACATTTTTTATAAAATTATTATTTGCTTGAGGAGCACTTTCAAATAATTTAGATGCCGCCACAGTCAAGGCTTACAAGAGCAGATAAAAAAAAGGGATACATCAACGTGAAATTTATTTTGACCTTCTTATTTCGGTCAGAGATGACCACGGGAGCATTTTTATAGAATCCCTTTGATAACTTTTGTAGTTTTGAAAAACTGAATTGGTCAATCGGTCTTCACTATCAGTGAGGGGAATGAGACAGATCCTAGTATGGGTTAGGTGGGCACAATTCCAGGGATGAAGAGAAGGGGGGGGGAGTGGATAAGGCAAGGAGCAATAGGGTGGTGGAATAAGAATCTAGGAAAAAACA
>JAWQUT010000184.1:241339-312902 GCA_033807755.1 Ellobium chinense | reverse complement strand
TGTCTTCTGTGGATCCATCTCTAGATTTACAGTTTACCGCACAACAATAACCCATTGTTTCCACGTGGGAGCGAGCCTTACTGAGTGCAGCGCTACGCGTAATAGCCTTGAGCCCGACGCGTAATAGCCATGAGGGGTGTACACTGGTGTTGGTGACGTCACGTATTTCTGGCGAGGCGAGCAGCGGTGACGCTAACACAGGAGGGCATGGGCATGTGTTTGTATGTGATTTCTTCGAAACGCGTTAGATTTGATGGGTTTGAGAAGGTCAGTAGGAAGTTTGAATCACTGATGCATGTTAAAATAGTAATTTCACAGGATTCTGTGCACTACACCATAAAAGTACTTTAGTCGCACTTTAAGGTGAATCTGCTGGGATATGGGTAACCTTATTTGTACAGGACGCTTCACATACGTGTAATAAAATAAGCAAACCACTCATTCTCACCAAACTAGTCTTAAATTGTAGGCCTTTAGTCTAAGTTTGACCAGCAATAAACTTCGTGGTAACAGGGCCATAAAATAGGGATGCAGGAGGGCCTGGATTAGTTGAGCCATAGCACAAACTGACATGAACATGTGAAGTCTGGAGGGCAAGGGCAAGGAAGACAATGCAAGAAGTAATTACTGGGTTATCGCCCTTGTTGAATCGGATGACGCATGGGGGGGGGGGAAAATCACTACAATAGTACCTGCCCTTAGGTGTGACGTCAAGGGGTCACAGGCTAGTCACAGCCTTGCAGGCGCAAGGTGGCGGCGATACAGTTTTTGTTCGAAGAAGATGACGATTTCGACCCAGGACTGTTGTTTATTTGTTCGAACTACAAACAAAACAAAAACATATCAGTGGAATCCCAGTCGATATGATTAGTCTGTGTATAGAGGGAGTACCTAGCGCATACGCTAGACCGGCAAACTTGACACGCGGACCAATTTACCCAACTTTACACACCAATTACTCAATGACAGCTCAGCCTATCTGCATAAATTTAGCATTACTGAAAGTTCAATCTATCTCCCCTTCAATTTCATATCAGTAACAACAGTAACATTACATCTCATTGCGTAATAGTCCCTGTTAAAGACGAAGGGGTAGGCATCGCATTGCCTGCCTCGCCGTGGCTTTTCTTTCGCACCCGTACTGTGTTTACAAATGGTGGTGTTGTCTGAACGGCATTTGTCAGTGATCAAAACTTCTTGTTGGTTCTAAGAATCATGTGATTGAGAGAGATGAGTGGAGAGAGAGCAACGCTGTCTCTGAGAAAAATACGGCGTATTAATTTAAATGAGCGAGGATGAGTGTTTAAAAAATGAGACTAACATTCAATCTGTCAAATGGAAAGTGACAAGACATGTCTCGGAGTAGCAGACGTGCCATAAAATTCCACTGTTAGCGTCTAGCATTAAGATTTGTCACGTTCAGTACTGATCAAAGGAAAAGATAGATACTATACTTTTCAAAGTACCGATGAAGCTGATCTTCTACAAAACGTCTACTTCTAGACTAGACAAAATGTTTGGGGAGAGAGTTTTAAGGCGGTGGGGTTGGAGGAAGGGGAGAAGTCTTGCCTAAGGAGGGGCATTATTGAACTGTCACTTGCCAGCCAGGCATAGATCCAGATCTCTTTATCTTATAGGATGAAATGTAATTATGGTAGCTTCACTTCGTCAATGTGATGATTTGGATTTCAGATTATAAATTGAAGGCATAGTTAAAGCCTTTGATAGTAAGACAGATTATACGGAAAACATTGTAAAAATTGCGTAAGTTTGTCTGTTGCTGTATATCTTTAGGGAACGTTTGGACACGACTCTTTCGAGTTTGCCGAATTTTGAAAGACCAGTATTGAGCTAAAACAGGTCTGAAATATTTGTTTGGAAAAGGGAGGACATGGGGACCGTGATTTCGACTTACTTTTATTCGACGACTTCGTGTTTGACAGTATTATCCACTTCATAGATTTAAGGTTTTGGAAGCCTAATCTACCCTCCTCCTCCCTCATAAATGATTTCAAATTCATCTTAACCCTGTTTTGCCCCCGTGGGTCTGAGAGATCCAGAGCACCTGTTTTTGTGTCCCAAAAAAATGGAAAAAAATTAATATTTTTTGCCCCAATTTTTTCTCATCACAATCGCCTAAAATATTATGACATAACATGTGATCAAATCATTTTTTCTCAAAGGTCAGCGAGTGACTGACCACTGACCCAGGGGCGAAGGGTCCATATAATCAAATAATCACTGATTACCAGCCGAAAATGCCGTTGGTCGACCTTGGCCTTCGTGGCAAGTTAAACAAGAACACCGCCGATATCCTATTTATTTGCTCTTTGTCAGGCCTATTCTTACTTTGACCTACGTTCAGAACCTGATACCCCTCCAATTTTCTCTGCTCTATTCACTGATTAATAGGGATAAAGAAGAACCTGGACCCCCCTATAGCCAAATGTGGAGTGGCCTCACAAAAAAACTCAATGAAAGCAAGGAAATTTCACCGGCTAGTAAAGCAGAGCTGCTAATCAAAGTCTCCGCTTGATTTGTGGTACAGCTTTCACCTATTGCGGTTTAATGTGATGCGGAACAAAAATAACATATTGGTAAAACGAGACACTATTCTATAGCATTTAGTGAAATTCATTATTATCAAGGGCCTCTTTATTCGACAATAATTAACACTGTTGCTGACAAGTGACATGCCTTCAGTCACAAGTTTACGACCACTTTTATTTTTCGCTCAGTTTAGAAATGAATCCACACTTGCAGAAAGCCAAATGAACAGTCTCACCACACATATCTCCATTCACAAGCCCAGTGCTGGTGTTGCCACGCTGCCTATTTTATAGTGCAATGTAGCTGAATCCCAAAATCTTTGGTTGGGGTAAGCACCTTGGGGTACATTTACTTTTTTTATGAAGGAAGTTTCTAACTTTATGAAACATACAAACAAACTTATTAAATAAACATAAATTCTTCTTGGGAAATAACATGAATGACAAAACGTCTTGGAAAAGTAATTCAGTTGGCCCCCCTTGTTCTCAAAATCGGCAAGGTTTGACGGTGGCAATACTCACATAGGCCTACCCATTTGCAAAAAGGTGGGCTCGGCTTCATGGTGTAGACTGGGCCGAAAATTACGTTTTCAATAAAATTAGTATCTTCTTGTTTTAGGTCTGGATATTTGGCTAGAGGTGGAAACGGGGGAGGGGGAGGGAGTCGCTGAGCATAGAGCGGTTTGTCCAAAGATGTTAGTCAGTCTGCTACCCAAGCAACCAAAGGTCATTCTTTTTAAAGCTTGACAGATTGTCACTCCCCTACGGTCTGGATGGGTTTTTCCTGCAAGGTCGTGTTCCCAATGTTTTGTTTATTAGCCTAGGCCTGCTAGGTCTAGCCTAATTGGACCTAAATTCTACAATTTTGGAGCCATTACACCTTGGTGAGTGATAATATACATGTATTTTTGTGCGATCCTGGCCCTGTAACTGATCTGTACTTTTTGGTGCTTTTTCAGCCAACCTGTTTCTAACTACTCAAACTTTTGTTGTAGCTTTTCAGGAATTGTGATGATGCCTACGGATTTTTTAAGTCCATACTCTGTGTTACAGTATCATACTGTGAACATCAAATGTGACTCTACGAACGGATATTATAGCACTTTCGACTAATAGCACTTTCGACTAATACCGCATACGTGACTATAAGTGACAATCATGTTCAACTATGATTACCCTGTTGAGAAAGCCAGCCTTCGCCCCTGCGCTGACCACGTTTTTAAAACACCCGATTTTGCGCTCGTGAGCTCTGTGAGACCCAGACTCCAGATATAGGATTTTATTTACCCATCCGATTTTGCGCCCGTGAGGCCTGTGAGACCCAGACCTCTCAAATAGAGAAAAACTCTACACCCCCCCCCCNCCCCCCGATTTGTTTCTCGTGAGAACTCTCAGACCCAGAGGCTGACGATACTAGCGATGTGCGAGTACACATGTTCTTCCTATATATTTCCTTTGATCATTTTCCTTGCTGAATGTATCGATTACCCGATATATTACAATCGATACTTTCGGACATGGCATCAACACTACATTTAAAATAATGTCTTGACCAGTGGTCAGTGTGCCCTCGGTCAGTCATTTTAAGAGAGTGAGCAGTCCGTAAGTGCTAACTGTGCTCGCTGAAGAAGCCTGGTGTCCTGTTTGGTCATTTTGGTCTGCCTGTTTCTCATTGCTTGCAGCAACAGGTAGGTAAAGCTCAATTTCTTAGACATTCAACAATGTTGTTGCAAGTTGTGTACTGAATAATGCTAATGACTTGAAATTCTCTCGTTTGCTCGTAGAGTTATTCTTCAACTGATTTTGGTACTGAGACTGACAATTACATGAAGTATTCGCTAATAAAAATTTGCTTTCTGGACAGCGGGCTGTAGTTTGCAAAGACTTTTGGTTTAGGGCAAAAAAATAATAGTAGAGCCAAAATGGTGTTTTTTGAGAATCTTGTTTAAGAATGTTGGCAAAGTATACCATTTTAAATCTTGTTTTAATCTCTTAGAAATGGCCATATTTAATTTACAAACTCCACAATAAGAACATGTAGTATAGTCATTACTGTTGCATGCATGCCATGTGGAGTGACGCCAGTAACACTGGCATGTCCAGAGACAGTTACAGCAGTTTTTTCCAAGAGCGGTGACATAATGGGGAACGAATCGGCCACCGAGATCGCTGAAATCTGGGAAGGGACATCAAAGAGTCGCACCGCGATCGTTGTTGTCCAAAACTGGACACCGACTCCTCCCCCCCCCCCCCCCCCNCCCCCCCCCCCCCGATCTTACTGTATTACACTGTTTGCAATAAACTTCTCTGTGCACGAGAGTGTGTAGTTCTTCCATAGAAAGCATTATGTCATAAGAAAGGAACAAAGAAGAAGAGAGCAAATGAGACAATCAAAAGCGAACAAATATGATTCAAGTGTTAGTTCCAGTTCACTTATGTTATTTTACTCCCTTTTGATTCATGGTCTCAATGAAAACTTTGTTAAACTTTCTTAGTAACTTTCTTGGATCGCATTTTCCCTCCACCTTCATGGCGCTCATCGTAGGTAGCCTTACTTAGCTCTTCCAGGGTGACAAAGTGTGCATATTGGTGTAAACAAGAAGATTGTTGTTAGGTTTGCACATACAGTAGATATAATGTACCGTGTAAATTTGCTGTGTATCAACATGACTGTTAACAATGTTATGGTTTCCTTGTAGCAAAGTATAATACTTTAATTTCAGCAGCTTGCCATTCCACTTTAATATTGTGTACATTACACGCGTGTGAATCTCATGGGCTGGTGTCTTCGCTCAGGGCTTGCGATCACAGTCTTAAGTTTAAGCTGGAACCCATGCTCCCCCCTGACCCGAGACTTCTGCTTCTAGTGTGCATTTTTACTAATGAATGCGTGTGATGTGTATGTGGGTGTGCCTGTGTTCGTATGAGTCTGTCTGTGCATTTCCGCTTTAGTCAAGCAACATCAAGGGTATGATTCAAAATAAACTGACATGTTATTATATACAGTCAGTCAGTTGGTGACCGTGATTGGACTATTTTAATACAGGTGAGGAAAACTTTTTCCGGAAAACAATGAACACTTTGTTCCTAAAAACCAAAGAGCATACGTCTTATTTTCCCAGCTCAACAAGCTTATATCCACTGAGGATAGGGATAAGTATGACTTTATTTTCCACAGTTAGGAAACTTGTCTTTCTTACTACATATGAAGACGCCAGCAGAAATGCACAGACAGACGCAAGAACCACACACCCTCGTGCACGGAGAAATATACTGGCGTCACTTCACCGGGCATGGATCGTGGAGTTAGTAAATACGGCCTTATCTAAGAAATGACACCAGATTTAAAGTGGTATACCCTGCCAACATTCTTAAACAAGAATCTCATTTTGGCTCTACTATTTTTTTTTCTTTTTTGCCCGAAACCACCCTTTAATCTGCAGATTTTAGGTGGCACACTTAATTAAAAATAATCTCCTGCGAAAATCTTTGCAAACTGCAGCGCGCTGTCCAGAAAGTACACTTTTACGAGTGAACACTTCATGTACATGTAATTGTAAGTCTCAGTGCCAAAATCAGTTGAAGAATAACTCTACAAGCAAACGAGAGAATTTCAAGTCATTAGCATTATTCGGTACACACCTTGCAACAAAATTGTTGAAAGGCTAAGAAATTGAGCTTTAATTACCTCTTGCTACAACAACGAGAAAGAGGCAGACCAAAATGACCAAAACAGGACACCAGGCTTCTTTTAGCGAGCTCAGGTAGCACGGACGGACTGCTCACTCTCTTAAAATGACTGACCGAGGGCACACTGACCACTGGGCAAGACTTACAGCTTTATATATATATGTAGTGTTGATGCCATACCGAAAGTATCGATTATAATATATCGGGTAATCGATACATTCAGCAAGTAAAAGGATCAAAGGAAGTATATAGGAAGAACATAGTGTACTCGCACATCACTAGTATCGTCAGCCTCTGGGTCTGAGAGACCTCACGAGAAACAAATCGGGGGGTGTCGAGGTTTTCTCTCCCTGAGAAGTCTGGGTCTCACAGGCCTCACGAGGAACAAATCGGGGGTGTCAAGCTTTTCTCTATTTGAGAATTCTGGGTCCCACAGGCCTCACGGGGTACAAATAGGAACAGAAACTAGTGAGATCAAAATAGGGTTAAGATCTAGGCACTTCTAGCACTCGGAGAGTCCTGGAATGCAAAATTATTCCCTGGTTCCCATCCATACACGTAATGACTGAAAGTATTTTCCATAAATCACAGCTGATTAATGTGTGAAGTTTTAGAATTAAGATAAAAAAATTGCTGTAGTAAAGCACTCCTATGGACGCATGCTTTCTTTCACTCGATTTCCATCCATCTCTTTCTATCTGTGTTTCTCTCTCTCTCTCTCTCTCTCTCTCTCTCTCTCTCTCTTTTTCTCTCTATCTTTCTCTCTCTCTCTCTCTCAACGACAAGAAATCAAAGAAAGGGAATTTCTAGGCTGACCCATCTTTCCCCACTCACCCCTCCGCACCCCAGCCCCCAGCCACCGGTGGGACCCATCACTGTTTGTAGCAGCTGACTGAAATTGCACGTAGGTGTTGACATGGTATGTGAAAATAGTGCCATTCATTTTCATGCTTGAAACGGGAATTGGGATCATGAGGGGAAAAGAGGGGTGGGTGGGAGGAGAGGGACAAGGATTCCACAAAGTAATCATGTAATCATATAAGTCTATACATAACGGAGTAGACTAGACTTATCTCAAGAAAATATACAGATAAAAACAACACACACACAACGAATGATACACAAATCTTAGTGTCTTCCACTCCGAACCAAAGGTAAACAAAGCAAGCCAGGCGTAGCTGTGGCCTTATGACGTCACCGAAAGAGGGCGAGCAAGGAAAACAGGGGGGATGTAGTCACAGCCGGTCAAGGAATGGGCACGAGATTTGACTCGCGTATAAGCGATCAGCATGCGTGTAGTCTTATTAGGGTGGCCTGTGGGGATTGCAATAAGTAATTGAAATGGTATAGAAGAGACCTGGTTGCACAGATATTGTAGTTTGTCTTATCATCAGAGAAACAAAGGGCTGCTTTAAGTATAGGAATTTGTGTTTTAAGTTGGTGGAACTTTGTAAACCAGAGTAAGATCATTTACAGTATATTTATAAGGATCACCCAGAAGTGAAGTTAAACCGGTATTATTACCAGAGTGGATGCAAGCTGTTAAAGGGGGNGGGGGGGGGGGGGGAAGAGGAAATTTACATTACCGTACTTTACATCACCAATGCAGGACCTGTAAGCCCACCTCACAATAATAAATAAGCAACAAAATTCGTTAGCATGTTATCATAAAAACCAGAGGCAGGCCTGGTTGAGAGGTGTTGCACAATTTCATGAAGTCGACACTTGTGATCAGTTGTCTAGATGGCCGGGCTCAATAAATTATGCTGTAATATCAAGTTAATGCTTTCTTTTTAAAGCATGACTGACTGTGTCTTCTTGGCACTGGACCACTCGGGAGAAAAATGCCGTCTGTCAACACAGCCCTTACTAATGTTTAAAGGAAATATGTATGCCCCTTTTATCACCATAGCATCTATTGGAGAGTAGTGTTTTCCAGATTCTCCCGCCATAGTCTCTTCTGTTCTGTCAAATGCTACTCTGCTAGACTAGATTCACGTTAACCAGTCACTGACTTGTTGTTCCATAATCTCTCCTTATCTATTCACCACTCCTAGCTAGTATAGTAGTATGGCCTTTTCTAATGTCTGATGTCTTCTCATGTGGCCAATAATGACTTACAGTACAGTAGTTTCATAGCATGAATTTGTCTCCTCAGTTGCCAAATGACAGCTTTTTGCCATCTGTGCTTAAACGGGGACACGCACATAAAAATAATTTTCTGTTTTCCAGTACTTTTTCTCTCTCAAAATTATCTATGGTGCATACCGAGGCAATTTGTCGAAGAAAGAGCATCGTTCTATTACCGCACGAATGTGTAATATGACGCAATAAAAAGAGCTGGGGTGACGGGGATTTGCCCTTGCGTCTAGTTATTCCCCTTCTTCGAACAGCAGAGACTTGTGGCAAAAATGATGACGTCACTGCAGTTCCGGCAAACTCAGACACCCCTGTCTGACAATGTATTATTCAGCTTTCAGTTATAAGGTTTTGGTCATCCAAATTCAAAAGTAAAGTATGATTGTGTCAGCCAGGTAAAGTATTCTGCATTTTTTTTTCTTGCCTCAGCCTCAGCATGATTTTTTTTGACACAGCTGCCGTTTATAGTGGAATTAAAAGATCCATACAGATGTGTTATCACCCATCCGCAGTGCACTGGCTAGAAAGCTTGGCCGTGCGGGTAGAACGTATACTAGGCTAGACGTAAACTTATGGCCGCCACGCGCGCAGTGGGTGTAATAATTCGGACTTTGCACAAAGTAACCCTATAGGTTGTCTGGAGTAGGCAGTGGCATAATATCATGTTGACAGACACTTGAAAGACTGTTGTAAATTGGAATAACAGGGTATCGTATGCTTGAACATGGTTTGTAGGACGATGCCACTTTCCTTTTCATATTCTTGAAGGTTATTAACACTCATGTTCTCGCTTGGCCATGGCCATTCTACGTGATTTTCTCTGCACATCGGGACAAAGAAAACACCAAGATTTTGGGGCCTTTGGTTTTTTAATTATTTTTTTTTTAACTTTTTGTTATTTTGTAAACTAGACTATAACCTGAATATTTTACGGTGAATAGGAATACATTATGCCTCATGTTCTGTTGTGTC
Source organism: Ellobium chinense (assembly GCA_033807755.1). Lineage (NCBI taxonomy): Eukaryota > Metazoa > Mollusca > Gastropoda > Ellobiida > Ellobiidae > Ellobium > Ellobium chinense. Next base: position 303,552 of record JAWQUT010000184.1, on the reverse strand, counting down.
CGAGCTATTTAATTCCTGTAAATGCTAAAGGCGTTGTTCTGATCCGGGCTTCTTTGAGGATTAAAGGAACAAGGGTAGCTATCTGCTTCACAGCTTTAAAAATCCACACTATTTTTTCATAAATTCTCACCCCCTTATACATTTCCTTCGCCCCGGGATTTTCACACCATGCGGGCCGCCATAACTGGTCGTCCGGTCAGCGTAAATGAGGCGTGACGTCAACAAGCGAGAGGCAAGCTAGTAGTCATTGGTGCTAAATGTAATGCCTTTTTTTTTCATTTGAAAACTGAACAAATGCCCGACGTTAATCGCAGTGCTGTAATCTTAGAAAAGGCAGGATGAATAATTACTGTATTATTTGATAAAAGGAGCATTTGTCTGCTCACTGAATGAGTCGCTTTATTATGCATAGCGTATGTATGGTTGTCTGTGCCTTTTTCCCACTATATTGTTTAAAGGTCAACCCCGCTTAAAGTGCGACTAAAGTACTTTTATGGTGTAGTGCACAGAATCCTGTGAAATTACTATTTTAACATGCATCAGTGATTCAAACTTCCTACTGACCTTCTCAAACCCATCAAATCTAACGCGTTTCGAAGAAATCAAAAGAATAACACAAGCCCATGCCCCCCTGTGTTAGCGTCACCGCTGCTCGCCTCGCCAGAAATACGTGACGTCACCAACACCGGTGTACACGCCTCAAGGCTATTACGCGTCGGGCTCAAGGCTATTACGCGTAGCGCTGCACTCAGTAGGGCTCGCTCCCACGTGGAAACAATGGGTTATTGTTGTGCGGTAAACTGTAAATCTAGAGATGGATCCACAGAAGACACCGTACAGCACGTGGAGGCATCTGTTTAAGTAAACACTGATGTGGACATGCATGCTAGCAAAGTTAGATCTAGATCGAGACTAGTCTACTAAGTTGAGAGTAGTCTAGACTAGCACTTGGTCAACAATACAGAGAGCTAAACTGTGACAGAATGCTTGCTTACCATTCCTGAAATGGTGGTCCAATAGTCTTCTCCTCAATTTTATCCTCGTCATCTATTTTTTGGCGCAGGGGCTCGAACTGATACGGCTCGACCGGTGCTGTCATTGTTCTCGATCGAAAACACCGCGAGTTCCGCGCTGACGTGACGTTTCCGGTACGGTCTTTTTCTTACAATTTCAGAATAGGTTAAAAGTTGCAAAATTAATTTCGAAATATTATTTTTTAGCAAAAATTATGACTTTTAATCTAAAACTTGATATTGAAAATATAAAAACTGTCGAAAATCACATTTTTTCTAGCACTTTAGTCGCACTTTAAATGACCTGGATAGTGGCGTCATCGAGCTCAGCCTCTAAGGTATGATTGTGCCCACCCTTAGGCCGCTTAGGATGTGACGTCAGGAGGCCACAGGCTAGTCACAGCCTTGCAGGCGCAAGGTGGCGGCGATGCAGTTTTTGTCCGAAGAAGATGACGATTTAGACCCAGAACTGTTGTTTATTTGTTCGAACTACAAAAAAAAAATATCAGTGGAATCACTGTCGATATGATTAGATTATGTAGAGAGGGAGTAGGGCCTACCTAGCGCATACGCTAGACCGGCGAATTTGAGACGCGGATCAATTTACGCAACTTTACACACTCAATGACAGCTCAGCCCTTCAGCATAAATTTAGCATCAGTGAAAAGCTCAATCTACCCCCCTCAATTTAATATCAGTACCAACATTACATCTCATTCCGTTAAAGACCAAGGGATAGGCGTCACTTTTAAAACTACAAAAGTTTTAAGGAGTATCTTATAAAATGCTACCGTGGTCATCTCTGACCAAAATAAAAAGGTCAAAATGAGTTTCACGGCGACGTGCCCCCTTTTTTGACCGGCTCTCAAAAGCCTTTTGATTGACTAGTGACACAACTAGCGCCGCTCCCAAGCACAGAAAATTTGACTGTGGCGCGTCTAAATTATCTGAAAGTGCTCCTCAAGCAAATGTTAATTTTATATTGTCAGAATCTTAGGCCAATGAGAGCTCACTAAACCATACAGCAGACAACAGTACAAATGCGGCGCAAACACGACCAAACAGTGATCGCACAGATGTTCCTTTTTTTCAAATATTTATCCTCCCTTTTCCAAGGTTACAATACTGCGATCAAAGTGGGGCAGTTGTTCACACAGTTTAACAAACGACTTTTCATGACGATAAATGAAAAAAAGGCATGACATTTAGAGTCAACCCAAAGTTATTGCATGTGGGTAATTCTCTTTGCATAATGACTACTAACTAGCCTACTTTGCCTCTCGCATTTTGTCTTCACGCCTCGTTCCCGCCAGTGTTGCCAGGTCCAAATTCAGAAACCCGCCAACACAGGGTTTAAAAAAGCCATAAAATAGCCAACCATAGGAAAAAATATAGCCAAAAAATAGCCAAGCCTGTTTTACCATTGAATAAGTACTTTTCAATGAGGAATCTCTGGAAGAGCGTGTGCTTTAAGCTTAGAGGGGAATATTCTCGGGATAGTCTAATTAAGAGGGAAACATCACAATAAAAAAAAATCAAGTTATGAAGGAAAATTTTGTTTATGATGTATTTTGAGAATTTTTTTCTCCAGCTAGAAAATAGCAAAAAAAAAATAGCCAACCCGCCATGGCCAAAAATTTCTCACCAGAGCCACAAAAAAAGCCACGTTTGGCTATAAACTAGCCAATCTGGCAATACTGGTTCCCGCGCTGGCGCTGACCGAAACACCAGTTATGGCTGCCCGCATGCGCACGGTGTGAAAATCTCGACTTTCCAGCTGCATTTTTTCGTAAGCGCTTGGGCAAAGGAAACCTGTAAGAGGTTGAAAATTTATTAAAAAATAATGTGGATTTTTTTAGGCTGTGAAGCAGATAGCGTTCCCTGTCCTTTTAATGTCCACTAATATGACGTCACTTGGGTTTTTCTGGCTTTGGTTTGGCTTTTTTTTTTTTTTTTCGTTTCTTTCACCCTGTGTTGGCGGTTTTTCATTTCAAGACCTGGCAACGGTGCCGGTGATGCGTTTTCAATTTTTCACTGTTCCACACCATGCCTACGATTCCTAATTCGTTATTTAGATTGTGCTTGGAGTACGTGGGATCACGGCTGTGCTTTTTGGAGTCACTTACTGAATTGCCAGAGATTGTAGGGAAAGAAATTTTCGAAGTTGCCGTTAAGACCAACCAACTGGTCGGTTTGGGAACGTCTCTTCCTACCAGAAATTCTTTGCAGGTAGCCTAGTCTAGTCTAGGTTCTCTCTGGAGTTGCTCAGGGAATTTTAATAAAAGAAAAAAATCTAGACTAGCCTAGACGTCTAGACTAGATAGCCAGATGATGTCCTTATGTCATGCCATCTGGGTTCTGTAGGGTTACCCCACCCTCAGTCCAAGTTTTCCATGTGGACTCACAGTTGAGGGGTTGGTTTATTGGCACCAACAGCTTGCCATCTGCCAGAGCAGTGATGGTGAAAACAGAGAGCACCAGATCAAGTATGATCATACATGAAGATGTGGTTGGCTTGGTTGACAGAGATGGTATCACTGTTCATGTGGGACCTGGCCTATCAACCTTTACTTCCCAGAATTTTTTTTATTTCCGTAGTAATACTGTCAGTGTATGCAATTCATAATTTTTTTTTCAGAATGTCTTTTCACGTCACATTACTCAGTATGTCTTGCTGCACTCATCTAAACTAAACTGTGGTGATTAACTTAACGATGAAATTTACATAATTTTTTTAAATTATAAATTGCAATCATAGCTAATTCTGTCTAAGTCAAGGGGCTTCAATACTGCCTAAATAATGGTTACCAAATAAACAAAACTGTGCTTCATGCCTTCGTCCTTACATAAACTCTATTAGTCTATGAAGATCCATAAATTGTTGCCATTACAGTTTCAAAACCCAGGACCTTACATTATGCTGTTACACACTTCTTAATTTTATGAGCATCCTACTCGGTTTCACTTAACTATAATTCTTCATAAATGATAAATGTATTTATCACATTTTGATATTTTTTGCCCAGCCACACCCTCAAAAGTTTTACCTCATAAAAAGTGGCTGACTTGTTTTAGGAATTTTCCCAATTTTATGTTTAGAAAAAGGATACATGTTTTTTTATTACGTTTTCTCACATCTTCATAAATAAATTCACTTTGCATTACACAGAGAGAATTTTTCATAATAGAAGTAAATTTACTCTCAGTAAACCCTACATTGTGAAGACTGAGAGATTGAGATTAATTTGAAATGAGGGATTGAAATAATTCTCAACTGACACTTTGGTATCTTCACTTTCATTCATGTAAAGATATCATTCTTCTTGAATTTTTGATGGTGATATTTTGAGTGTGTATATATGTATATATATACACAGTGGACTCCGCTTGATTGCTCTCTGCTTAACCGCCATTTCCACTTAATCGCAGCTTTCCCCAGAGAACTGAATTTTTTCTGTATAAGTATAATATAAAAGTCGCTGGATAATCGCAACTCACTCCAGATAATTGCAACTCCTTAGCGACCATAAAAATCAAAGATCAGCGGTAAAAGGATTACAATTGATTAATAAACGGAGTGGTTATCCGCACAATTGTACTAATAACTCACACTAGTTATCCGAACAATATTGTGCGTACAAATGCTGCACAATTGTACGAATAACTATTGCTGTTTATTCGCACAACTAATGAACTATTTTCTCTAAACAGCGCAATTTGACGAACCTGGAAAGTCTATGATATTTTTGCCCGGGATTTCGAAAGGTAGACCAAGGGCAGGCCACTCCATTCTGATTTTATAGGAACTACAGTATTTAAAATTGCATATCAAAATGCCAGGTGCTGTTGGCATCTTCATACCTATAGTTATTCAAACAATTGTACGAATAACCATTTATAGTTAATCAAACAAATGTACCAATAACCAGTTACAGTTATACAAACAATTGTGCGAATAACCAGTTATAGTTATTCAAACAATTGTACGGGCTATCTCTAATGGTATGAAGATGCCAATGTATTTTTCACTGTTGGCTATATTAGGTTTTACACCTCTCATTAACTTATCCTGGGGTGCCGTTTCAAAATACTTTCCAAATATGTAGTTTAGCTCTTCCTCCAAATTTTGACACAAAGAAAAATGCACCTGAACCAGTTAGATTTTGAGAACTTATGCAGTGAAGCAGACACCCTAATATTTTAGACCTTTTTACTCAGTAAACAGGGTAACCTTACCCACCTAGCAACAATCACAAATTTTATACTTGAGTGACTAAACCTCACCTATTCTGAGTCTACACATATATTTGCACCTATCTAAGCCTTTGAAATTAAAATCTAACCCCTTCCCCCCCTCCCCATGGCCAATATTTTGATTTTATAGGAACTATTTAAAATTGCATATTTTTATGCCAGGTGCTATTGGCATCTTCATACCTAATGACAGCACCGATGATACAGTTCATTTAGTCGTAGATAAGTCATGGAATCGGTGCTGTCGTTAGAGAAGGCCATTGTACGAATAACCCTCTCCCTTCATTAACCAGTTATAGTTAATCAAACAAATGTACGAATAGCCAGTTACAGTTATTCAAACAATTGTACGAATAACCAGTTATAGTTATTCAAACAATTGTACGAATAACCGCGCCCTTAATAAATATTTACACTGACAGTTGAAACTGTGCGACAGAGGGTAGACCGGTTGACTGAGTGACAGCTGCCACTTTGTGACAGGTGTGACTGATAAGCCCCTCCTCTCCACCTCCCCCCTCTCCTTGGCCTAGGCTTTGCCAGAGAATGCTTCTGCACCGAGTGCTATAGGCTATAGGGTCCACTCTGCCCTACCATCTCCCCACCCCCTTCCCCCCCAAACCATTCTGGCACTGAAAGGGGGAGAATGCAAACAATGTATTGCACTGAACCCCTGATCCGTTTGGTGGATTTCGGCTAGATCAAAAAATCATCATGTGGATAGGTGGTTGATCCCAACGGCACCATTCTTCTACTGTTTATTGTGTGCTGGATTGCTGTGAGGTGGTTAATGAAACAGACCTCTGCAATCATATATTATCAGGCTACAACACCGTCCCGAGTTTGGCGACTAGAAGGTCGCTGTTACAGTACGCTGTTCACATGAAGGAATTTTATCAGTGTTGCATGTTACTGTTAGTCGAGAGCTGAGAATGGACTGTTTAGATTAACGCCTGTCACGAGGATGGCAGACAAAGCAGATATATGTACTCGAGAGGCTCACCTCCCCCGTTCAATAAATGGCTGAAAATACCAGCTCCGCTTAGTCGCAACTCATTCCGTGATCCTGAGAACTTTTTCCAAAGCAACTTCAGTTTTAACCTCAACATCAATACACTGTAAATTTATGATATTTAATCAACATTTTTTGTAATGCATCAAGGGAAATAATATAATAATAGGAGATAACACTCATATATATAATTACGTGAATTTCCTTAGCATGTAATTGACAATTGTATTGTACATGGTCGATGAAAGCATGCACAGAATAACCAGATGATGTGATGGAAATAAGACTAGAATAGAAATACAAGAAGTCCCGTAAGTCATCCACGCAGATTCTTTACTCAGTTTAAACATTCTTTCTTGTATGAACTTGCCCAGACATACGATCTTGTCCCACTCAAAACAGCCTTTGTTATCAGGACTCACAAACTGAACAATGGAGATGATTTTGTCCAAATTTCACTCAAAGATGACGAATACTTACTAATACTATGGAATATAATGCAGCTGATGATAATAGTGTTCCTCCATTTTTCTCAGTAGGTGATGAGCACTGGTTCCGCTGATTGAGTCATTTTGGGTGGGTTCGCATGTAAATGTAAGTGGTTTGTCATCCCGATCCTAGCGCAAAAGTAAGCAAGTGCTGAGCCATGACTCAAGCTTGATTTTAATTTAAGTGAGGGCGAATAGTGCTATTCATCAGTCGCATTCTCTTGTTCTTCCTCATGGGATCCAGCAGCATGGCAGAGTCATGACAGCTGGAGATGGAAAAAGAATGCAGTGGATGACATTGACAATAGTTTATCTGGTGCACACCATGCTCATTACGCTCCAGAACACTTTGCTGGTCTCACCTTTCCATCAGTTCTGTTGAACCATAACCGGTTTCATCCACACAGTCCACCAAGGCCAGTCTTCACATGCAGGGTCACTAATCCTGTATTTCACTGCTGGATCAGAGAATCACCGGTTACACTCACTGACACAGTCTGGTTTAGTCTACCAATCAAAGCAGTTACCAGGGTGTGGCGCTGCCACATGCTAACACTAAAAGCCACAAGGAGCCACAGGAGAGCACAGAGTGCCAGATGAAGACCAAAAAATCTGGGCTACCCTCAAGGAAGGCACACCGTTATACAGTTACTGACCTGTATGAGTTAAATATATTGGCTAATTTTGAAACTTCATAGGGCTTATTTAAGTAGGACACGCACATCAAAAATAATTTTCCGTTTTTCAATACTTTTTCTCTCTAAAAATTATCTATGGTGCCCACCTAGTCAATTTTGCGAAGAAAGAGCATCGTTCTGTTAGGTAATATGACGCAATAAAGAGAGCTAGAGTTACCTGTTCCCTAATCAGCAGAAACCTGTGGCAAAAACGCTGACGTCACTTATGTTCCAGCAGGTACAGACACCTCTGCCTGATAATGTATTATTCAGCTTTTAATTAAGGTTGTGATATTCCAGATTCAAACGTAAAGTTTTATAGTGTAAGCCAGAAAAAGTATTCTGCATTTTTATTGCCTCAGTATGATTTTATTTGGCATATCTACTGTTCACAGAGGAATTAAAACATTTGTACCAACATGCTATCACCTGTCCGCTGAGCACTGGCTAGACAGCTTGGCCATGTGGCAAGAACGTATTTGCCGTAAGTTTATGGCCGCCACGCGTGCAGTGGTTGTAACAATTCAGGCTTTGGATAATGTAACCCCGTGGGTTGTCTGGGGCAAGCAGAGACGTTACATCATTATGACAGACATTTGAAAGACTGTCTTATTGGAATAATAGGGTATCGTATGATTTAATATGGTCTCTAGGACGGTGCAGTCTTCCTTTAAGTATGACAACCATTTGATAATAGGAAATGCATGAAATAATGAAATTGTTTTTAGTGCCCATAATTTCTGGGCCATAATATTTAATAACCAGCCAACCAGTCATTACATTAACTTACGATACCCAGGAGGAAAGATGTTTCTTACTTAACCAGTAAATCCAGCCTGCAGAAGGCGACTACTTGTAAGATTGAAATTTGGTTGCCATATTTGACATTGTTTGACTGTAGAGTGCTCATGGACAACATCCCATTCTCGGTACTTTCACTGGACACAGAACTATCGTGCATTCCTTAGCTGGCAAGTCGTGGTTTCACATGACTATTGAGAATCAAATTGAAATGTCTTTCAGTGTGATACTGATAGCCCCTAAAATGTTAATGTAGTTATAATTGCCACATCATGTTTAGTCCTCATCCAGATGAAAACAGTTGTACTTGTATAGTATATTGTTTCCTACTACTTTGCGATGTATTGGAAACACTCATCTCCTTCCGCCCTCAACTGATTCGTCTGAAAATGCTATTCATTTATCAAGAAATTGCAGTTATGAAGATGACAGGAGGAGGAGTTTTCAATAATAATAGTGTGTTTATTTTTTTCAGATTTTCTTTGATGCCTATGGGAATGATGACATACTGAGGAGTTTATCACTTAGCAAGGCTCACTTGTTCTTCAACGATGTTGTTGATAACTGCTGGTGGTTGTTCAAGCATTTGTCTCACTTAGATTTGTCGTCATGTGGCCTTGGGGATAACCATGATATTTTACCACTTCTGCTGACAGGGAACAGGTACTGTGTAGTGTGTGTGAGCAGAATTTCAACATTTAGTCTTTGTTTAGCAATAATAATGGAAATTGGCCAAAACCATTTGTTTCGTTATTGATATTTGATTTCAGTGCAATGGAATTTTACTAGTATTATCTGCATGGCATTGGTAAAATTTGATGGCAAAGAGAGATATACGAGGTCTGTCTCAGAATAAAGTTTCCCTGTCATGCTGTCCTCACATATAATTATAAATACCCTTATTTTTGGTATCAACTGAAAGTTTATTCAAATACCTATTCAACATAAGAACCATCAAGTTCCAGACATTTCTCCATTCGATGTACCCAGCGGTCAAAGACAGTGACCAGTGACCGCTTGTCCAAGGCCATTAGTCCTTTTCTCATAACCTCTTGAATCTGGTCCTCGTCCTCAAATCGACGACCTCGCAGCATTTCTTTCACCTTGGGGAAGAGGTAGAAGTCGCACGGGGCGAATAGGGCGGGTGTTCCAATAATTCCCACGAGTAGCCATCGAGAAGCTCGTTCACAACTCTGGACTTGTGAACAGGCGCGTTATCGTGATGCAGGATGACGTCTTCTTCAAGCAAGGCGGGTCTTTTTTTTCCGTCTCAGTTTGTCTTTGAGGATGAACCTGTAGTAGTCACCATTGACAGTTGCGCCAGGTGGGACTGGCCAGCTCAGTATGATGCCACTCATGTCGAAAAAAAAACCAATGTGCATCACCTTTCTCTCCCCTTGTTTTCTGCGGGCTTTCTGTGGCCTCAGCGCATCCAAATCAAGCCATTGAGCCGACTGTCTTTTCAATTCGGGATCAACTGAGTACACCCAAGTTTCATCTCCAGTGACGATTTTACTGAGAAACTATAAACCCTCTTGCTCAACACGGGTCAAAAAGTGCCGAGCCGCTTGAACACGGGCTTGTTTCTGCTCTGGTGTCAACAAGTGGGGCACCCACTTTGTGAAGACTTTTTTCTTGCCAAGATTGTTGGTCAATATTCGGTGAACTGTTGCATTAGACAGACCAACTAATTCACTTAATTTCCTGCATGTTCTTCGCGTATCTCCCTCCACAACAGCTTTTGTTCTCGCAACACTGTCGCCACAAATGACGAGAGGGGGCCTCTCAGTGTGCACTTCATCTCTCATGTCAGACCTCCCACCTTCAACCTTCCTGATCCATTTTCTTACTGTTTGAATTGATGGGACACTATTCCCCATAACTTGGCAAAGATCACCACGTGTTTCCACAGCAGACTTGCCAAGAAGAGTTGAAAATTTGATCACAACTCGGACATCGTAGCGTGAGAAGGTTGCAGCAATGTTTTGCTCTGCCATTTTCCTCAGATTAACCTTGGACAAAGTGCACAAGTACGCCAAAAGTGACACGTCACAACTCTATGACACATTCACCAAAGCACTTGAAATTTGGCATCGAGATTTCTACTAAGATATGACGTCATTACGTCACAAAATAAAATTTAGTGGCTGTAGGTTGCGTACTTTTGAATTTATAGAGGATGGAAACTTTATTCTGACACAGACCTCGTAGCTGGGCAGTAATTTCTGAGATGTCAGAATCAAGCCTTTATTTAATGGGATGGTATGCCTTAGAAGAATTTAAATTAAAATTCTCTGACCTCCACTGATGCAGCATGCATGACTAATCATAGAATGTTTCATTCTAGGGAATTCTCCTGGCTCCGTAGAAATTTCAGATGAAGAAAGCATACAAATTATGAGAAAGGCAGCTTTATTAACTTGATGTTCATCAACATACATGATTTGCTTTGTAGATTGCATACTCTAGTCCTGAAAGACAACTCAGTGAGTGATGAAGGTGTGAGGTGGCTAACAGCCAGAGCCAGGATGTACCAAAAGAGGTCATGTATTCTGAAATGCTTAGATTTATCAGGTGCGTGAATATGGAGGTAAAGTAGAGAGCATATTGCATTGCACACATTAGTTTTGTAAGAAATAATGGTTTCATATATTATATAGTTTTGAGAGTAATCTGAGCATTTATTTGCATTTTCATCTTATTGATATCTGGGATGGCCACCAGACAAATAGATTTACAGTAGGCCTATATTAATAACAAATCATTTCAGAATGGTTGACTTATGGCTAGATACAGTCGACTCCGCTTAATCGCCCTCCGCTTAATCGCCTTATCCGCTTAATCGCCTCGTTTCCCAGGGAACCGAATTTTTTCTATATAAAAGTCACTGGATAATCGCCTCTCACTCCGGATAATCGACCACTCGTCAGCGCCTATGAATTCAAAGATCAGCGGTTGAAGGGTTACAGTTGACAAACAAATAATGTACACAGACGGTTTAACTGTGCGACAGATGGCAGACCGGTTGATTGAGTGACAACTGCCACCCCGAAATAGGTGTGATAAGCCTTTCTTCTCCACCTCCCCCTCCCCTTGTCCCCCTGCGTCCCACGCTACGCATCACCGCCTTCACCCGTCCGATAATGCTAATGCGCCGAAAGCCGTGGTATAGTCTCCTCACCCCACGCCTTGATTGCGCCTGTCTGGTGGATTTCGGTTAGATCAGAGAACGTGTCATGTGGATGAACGGTCTACCCCGACCATGCCATCCTACTCCTTATTGTCTGCTGGGCTACTGCGAGGTGGCCAATGAGAGAGACCGCGGAGATCAACCATTTAGTGCGCTACAACACCGTCAAACTCGAGTTTGTCCTGAGTCTGGCGACAAGAAGATGTCAATGCACGATATCAAACCACGACATCAAAGAAATTTAATCTCCTTACCAAAAATACGGCCGAAATTACTTCCTGCGCTTAATCGCCGCTCCGCTTAATCGACCACTTTTTCCGTGATCCCGAGGATGGGCGATTAAGCGGAGTCGACTGTAAAAAGGTCACTTCCAGCAAAGATCATAATACCAAGATGGGACACTTGGCCTAAAACTTGTCCACACCATTTTTTAGATCACCTAATAAAGAGAAGGGGAATATAGCTCTCACAGCTCTTCTCTAATGTCTTTAACTGTATGACTAAAACAGTTCACAAATCTATCCCCTTTGGTGATGTTGTTTGGAAAGACTTAAAGGAAGACTGCACCGTCCTAGAGACCATATTAAATCATACGATACCCTATTATTCCAATAAAACAGTCTTTCAAATGTCTGTCATAATGATATAACGCCTCTGCTGGCCCCAGACAACCCACAGGGTTACATTATCCAAAGTCCGAATTGTTACAACCACTAAGCGCGTGGCGGCCATTAGCTTACGTCAAATACGTTCTTGCCACATGGCCAAGCTGTCTAGCCAGTGCTCTGCGGACGGGTGATAGCATGTTGGTATGAATGTTTTAATTCCTCTGTGAACAGTAGATATGCCAAACAAAATCATGCTGAAGCAATAAAAATGCAGAATACTTTTTCTGGCTTACACTATCAAACTGTTTAAATTTGTTACACATACCAGAACCTTAATTAAAAGCTGAATATTACATTGTCAGGTAGAGGTGTCTGTAACTGCTGGAACGTAAGTGACGTTAGCGTTTTTGCCACAGGCTTCTGCTGACCGGGGAAGGGAAATAATTCTCGACGCAAGGGCCAAACCTGGAAACTCTAGCTCTCCTTCTTTCGTCATATTACATAAGCGAACAGTAACAGAACGATGCTCTTTCTTCACAAAATTGACTAGGTGGGCACCATAGATAATTTTTAGAGAGAAAAAGTATGGAAAAACGGAAAATTATTTTTGATGTGCGCGTGTTACTTTAAGTTTTATATGTTGTTTATTTGTTCCAGTACACTGGATACAGAAAGAAAAGCAAGTCCTAGCTGAGTTATAGTTTATGATCTGTTTGGACTTTCATGATGAGCTGCATGACTTGTTGATCCATTGTCTTGATGGACTGTTAAGTTTGATTTCTTCCGCCGTCATTCTGCCTGTCTGCATTGTTGCTTGGTGTACTTCAGCTTAAGACCACATACAGTCGAGTCCGCTTAGCTCCAATTCGCTGGGACCACCCTAGTGAGTTCGACGAATCAGAATTCGACTCACGATTTCCAAGGCGAGTCAACCGTGTGCGAGCGAGCGAGCATACTGGGGAGGTCACGAAGGCAGCCTCTTGTGTAGATATACCGTCACGGTGCACTGGGCCAGATGCATTGTAAGCCCTACACAATGCTGTCGAGATGCTTGATTATCGATCGAATTTTCAGCACCACCGAGCCCTTGGCTTTCTCTTCCCCCTACTGTCTTATCAGCGGTGGTGTAATACACACGCCCTACTTATTGCGCTGCGGTTAATGGCACTCGCAGTGTCCAGTTTTATTGCCTCCCTCTATCCAGGGCACCGTCTCGTTTGTTTTTCAAGCCGTCGGCGTTGTTTGGTACCACACGGGGAGGATGCCAGGAGGTGATTTTGCCTCTGTGGCAGTGCTGGGCAGTTGGACTAATCAGAAATGGGCATTAATTACTTCTTCTTATGCAAGGATAACTAATAGACGCAAAGAAGGAAAAAACCTATTATTTCTTTTTCTTTCGACTAATAAGTAATTGGAGGAATCCGATTTCAACATACATGGACTCGACTGTATGCAGTCCCTTAATTTCACAAGTGAAAAGAATACGGAATTTTGGGCCGTAATTTAGCATATAAGCAAGCCAATACTGACCACAAAACAATTTCTGTATTAAAGATACACCAAAGACGTTTAAGATGAGCCATAACCGGTGCATTTTGGGACAACCCCACATCCCCATTTTTCATGTCAAAGTAGGTCACTAAAGTGATTTTTACAGACTTTGAAGGGTTATATCTCCATAAACATACAGAGTAAGTCATCCAGTTTTCGGGAAAAAAACAGAGGAGGATAAGGACATTCAATGGAAAAAAGAACTTGACTGTGACTGTTGAGAAAATTCCCTTTTATCATCATTAAACTTGGCACTTTTTGTACGAAATGCCATTTTTGTGGGCAAATTTAGTGACATCGACACAAATCAGAAAAAATCTGGTAGCATAATCTTAAACCTTGAAATACTGAGAAGGGCTGTGGGCACTTTCATTTCACTGAGATAAACGGTTTTTGAAATATAACAGCTCAAACTCCGACAAAATGCCTGTGTGCGTTTTACCTAAAATAAGCCAATTTTCTTTAAAAAAAATTTTTTTCAGAAACTAGAAGAAATTCAGAGGAACTTTTGGCATGGCTTCATTTCTGACCCTGAAGAACATTTAGGGCAAGTTTTAACAAAATCCGAGAGGGTCACCGGCAGAGCCGATTGACCTGACGTGAAATGAATGACCCAAATGCTTTGAGTAGGGTTCCCCTGAAGTAGTGTAATGCAAGTCCATTCGTTTGATTGTGGCTTGTCTAAACCAAATGAGAAGACCTTCATCAACATCTTCAGCTTTGCTGAGTTGAATCCTCCTCCTTTTTAGATCAATAAATGAGGAGGCTGCCGCTTTTTCCACTTGTTCCCGGTTTTTCAAGATCGTAGGAAGCGTGCCAGCGGGAATGCCATACTTCACAGCAATGACCTTCTTCGACATCGCACCTCTGTCGATTTTTTGGAGCATGTTTTGTTAGTCTTCGACTCAGTACAAAGAGTCTTCAGGTTTCTCTTCACAGGATTTGAGGAAGCCATCATTTAGAGGACAAATTCAAGTTATCAACCATACATGAGTAAGTCAGTGAGCACACTGTGGAGTGTGGAAGTCACAGGGGCAGCCTCTTGTTTGTACCTGTATACCTTCACGGTGCATTGGGCCAGATGCGTTAATGTAAACACTGCTGCCAAGATGCTTGATTATCGATAGATTTTTCAAGTCCACGTGCATTCTCTTCCCCCCCACTGTCTTATCAGCGGTGGTGTAATACACATGCCCTAAACATCCCCTACACACGCCTGTACTGCGATTAATTTTATTGCTTCTCTCTATCCGCGGTACCATCTCGTTTGTTTTTCAAGCCATCGGTGTTGTTTGGCACCACACGGGGAGGATTTAGGTGATTTTGTCTCTGAGACAGCGCTGGGCAGTTGGAGTAATCAGAAATATCGTTAATTACTTCTTGTTATGCAAAGGCAATTAATGGACACAAAGAAGGAAAAAAAAATATTATTTCTTTTTATTTTGACTAATAAGAAATTGGAGGTATCCGATTTCGACATACATGGAATCGACTGTATTTGGATAGTTTTGGGCACAAGAGTACAACCTGGATTTTTCTACATCAAGTCTCTGCATCAAATATTGTAATAGCTCTTGGTCCGTCTTTAAGGACACTTCCTTAATGGTGAGGCTCAGAGAATAGCTGCACTGTACCACTTGTAGATTCTGAAATTGCAGGCTTCAAGCTGGGTAACAATCATGAAAAAAATAACAAAATGAACAAGATTTAAGAAAAACATTTTGGCTCATCCTCATAGGGATGGGGAGTAATGTCTTAATCGAAAGCTAATAATCATGATAGATTGTGAGATTAAGATATCTGTAGCTGCTCGAACTTAAACATGGACACACACATCTAAAATAATTTTTTGTTTTTCAGTACTTTTTTCTCTTGAAAAACATCTACCAAGACAATCGGGCAAAGGAAGAGTAAAGTTCTGTTACCACATGCATGTGTAATATGACGCAATAAAAACAGCTGGAGTGACAGTCAGTTGCCCTTGTGTAGAATTATTCCCCTTCCCCAAACAGCGGCGACTTGTGGCAAAAATGATGACGTTAGGGAAGTTCCAGCAGCTCTATCTAACAATGTATTCTTCTTCAGTGTTCCCTGGTCATGCTTGCAGACTGCAATGGGCTTATTTATGAAATAGCTTGAGGAAAACAAGCAGTACTATTTTTCATTGTAATATTATATACAGTTGACTCCACTTAATTGCCCTCCGCTTAATCGCCTCGTTTCCCAGGGAACCAAATTTTTTTTAGTATAAAAGTCTAAAAGTCACTGGATCACTCCGGATAATCGACCACTCTTCAGTGTCGATGAATTCAAAGATCAGCAGTTGAAGGAATACACTTGACAAACAAATAATGTTTAACTGCGCAGTGGATGGCAGACCGGTTGACTGAGTGACTGCTGCCACCCCGAAATAGGTGGGATAGGCCTTTCCTCCCCACCTTCTCCACCCCTTGTTTCCCTTCGTCCCACGCTATGCATTACCGCCGTCGCCCGTCCGATAATGCTAATGCACCGAAAGCCGCATAGTCTCCTCCCCCCCCATGCCTTGATTGTGATTGTCTGGTGGATTTCGGTTAGATCAGAGAATGTGTCGTGTGGATAAATGGTCTATCCCGACCATGCCATCCTTCTATTTATTGTCTGCCGGGCTACAATGAGAGAGACCGCGGAGATCAAACATTTTCTGCGTTACAATACCGTCAAACACGAGTCTATCCTGAGACTGGCGACGAGAAGGTGTCAATGCATGATATCAAACCACGACATCGAAGAAATTTAACCCCATGACCAAAAATACGGCCGAAATTACTTCTCCGCTTAAATCACCCACTTTTTCCGTAATCCAGAGGAAGGGCAATTAAGCGGAGTTGACTATATAATGTTGAACGATGAAATTTGTTTGCCTTCATTTTGAACAAATTTTTGCCACAAACAAAAATTGTGGTACGCGTTTTATTTGACTTTTTTTAAAAAACATATTAGAGAGAAAGATCATACTTTTGTCCACAATATAGACCCATAATTTAATATTTTGCATGTGAATTTTGTCAGCATTTGATTGATTTGTGAAAAATTACATCTTCTAATTCTAAAGAAGATGTTTTGATAATTAGAGGTATCTAATCGTCCTTCATCCTGACTCAGAACTTCAGTCTTACCTAACCTTCTATCTGTAAACACGATATTTTAGACAGTCTTATAATATAGCCACTTTAATCTGGTAATTTATCTGGTAATCTAAATTAACCTGTGTGGCGATGATCAGGTCTTATACGACCCGGGGGCATGTTCAAATAAGTGTAATTCTGTTAAAAGTAATTTTTCAGATCTGAAATTTCATGACTTTTCCTAAAACTTACTTCTCTCATGACCTACAAAAAAATCAGTCAATTCCATCCATAAGTTAATGAGTGACCACCACTTTCTGACCACAACAACCTCCTTCTCCCCCCCCCCCCCCCCCCNCCCCCCAATCGGTGGTCGGGTCATATATAAGACCCGATCACCATTATAGAGCCTAAGAGCTGCTGGTGGTCGGGGCATATAAGACCCGATCACTTTTAAGAGCCATTGGTGGTTGGGATTTTCTTCTTGTTGCTGCGGATGTCATTTAATTATTATTATTTTGTGAGGTAGTTAGGGCTTACATAACTATTTTTACTTCAGGGGTTCTAGTATTTTTTTGGCTTTTAATACGCATTGTTAATGCGCTACTTAGCAACATCAGGATTAGCTGCTTTTTTGTCCTTACATTTTTGTCCTGGCAAAGTTGTTTGCCTTGAAGTTTTGATTCCCGAAATGGAGGGTGATGACAGAAGAGAAAACATTTTAAAATTATTAGGAAAGTCATAGATGAAATCGAAGGTGAGGAAAAAATTCATTTTACAGCTAGGACACAGAGTTCGAAGTAGACGAAGATGAGATACTGTAATAGAAGTTTGCCACTTAAAGAGGTGTTCGTGAACCAGGAAAGAACCACTATAGTTTCAGTATCTTGTTCATTCTTATAAATGCCATAAGTTAAGGGATTTGAGGGTTTAAGTTATGTGTCCGTTAAGTGTTGTGTTGTCCTCCAGCAACATACAGTAAGTAATGTATGATCATAGACCTACAAAAAAACATAAACCCATCAAACCACTCAAACCTCACCCACATGAATAAGGACTGGGTATGTTAAAAGTAAAACCTTCAGATTAATCGTACATGATAAGAGTATTCGAATACTAGGTTCAGGCGTATAGTCTAGCCGCAAGCCCATTTAGCCATATGCTAACTGTCAATACTGCCATCGTATTGATAGGTAGGAAGTGTAAACTAGTTACTGAGTTGCAGAACTGACATCTTTGCACTCTGGAGAGACCCATACGTGCTCAATCCTCGGCAGCAAACGACTTGTGGTGTAGATGGCGATGGTGCTGGTTGCCCTCTGTGTACTCTCCTCTCCCTTCCACACTGTAGCCGTTCCTTTTGATGGGATCAGAGCAGTAGTATTTTTCTACTTGTGTCATCCATGACATCGTCTCTTAAATCATGTGCTGTTGATGTCAGCAATCTTTTCATGTAGTGGATGTCTCTTGTCCTCCACTACTCACATTAAGTCTTGATCTTGGCAAGCATGTCTAGATTTTTATTGACATGGGTCCCAGTATGTGTCTCATTGTCGCAATTAGGATTTCTCTAAAATGCATCCCAAACAATGTGCATACCTTCCTTCAGGATATATTCCAGCCGATCACACTGTAGTGGCGACAGCGTGAAGATTACAAGGCCATAACTGACCAACTGATGATGCAGAGGAGCCAATTGTCGCTATTCCAGGTTCACAGCTGTTAATGAGTTCAGCGTTGCCATACCTCACTTGCATCTCTGAATTATTCACTTTCCAAGGTGCCTACACAAACAGGCTGCAGCAATCAAAGGCCACCCCGAAATATTTAGTTCTGTTGCATATTCTATATTATGTCCCTGGAAGGTGATGACAGGAGGATCAGCCAAGACTATATGATTATTTAAAGAGCACCACAACATGCTGATCTTTTGCGGGTTGTCTTGTGAGCTGGATTCAGGGGCGTAGCGAGGGTGATTTTTTTCGGTAATCTAGCACTTACATCTAACCAGCATGGGGGGGGGGGCAAGATATAGATTAATTTATTTTTTGTTTGCTCATAATGTTTGTATTGTTTATAAATTTCTTTCCCACAGTCAGTCTTTATAAATTAGCTTACTGAGCATCCATACCACTTACATCAGACTCAGACTGCTAATAAAGTTGATACGAAGACTACAGAACTGACCTGAATAAGACTCCCACAGTTTCGATATAGCAGATTGTAAATTCGCCTAAAACCAGCACTGCTGTCAGTATTCGTGTAAAAATAAGGCAAAAAAAAACCAACAAAACTTCCAGTCTCCCTCAAAACTGTCACCCCAAAGTACGGTATTCAAAATGCTGTAAAAATATCATGTACAGTATCATAATAAAGTTGTCGTCAAGAAGCGTTGACACCAATCAAACAGAGCAGGATGAGACACTTAAGGTTTGTGACACCTATTAGAAGGGCAAATCACTCATAGTGTACAACCCAATTAATCCGCTAATCTATAAAATCCCCCTTTTTTGGGGCCCTGCCAGCCAGTGTTAGGGTGTAGAAATGTGTAAAATGACCTGTGATCTAAATAAAGCATCCAATTTTAAAGTTTCAGGTACAATTTGAGCCTTCTAGATAAAAAAATAAAATGTGTAGACCTATGTATTCGCACGCGGTCAAAACCAGCCAAATGAAAATTTGGGGACCAAATCAGAATTTGAGGTGATCTTTTTCAAAAGACATTTGTGAAAAATTTTGGGCGTTGACCCCCCTTTTTCTTCCCGTTAAAAGATCGGGCAAAAGAAGTACTTTAACCTCCATGGAAGAAATTTCCCCAAATCACAGTGGTATATTTAGAATGACGCAAAATGTTAATAGGGCCAAAAGAAGAAAAAACAATAGGTGTCAGAGACCTTAATGTAAAAGGTATTGAGGTCTCTTTTCTTGCTTCCACTAAAAGAAGCTGTAAGGTTAATGGTCTTAGAAATTATTCATGTTTAAAAAATGAACTAATGCTATTGTCATCATCATGAGCTCTGCAATATTTTAATGTTTACGGTGCCGTTTTCTCTAGTCCTCGGGAGAAAAATAAAAGGAAGAAAAAACTCTGGAACAGGGTTGCCAAATTTGGTTCTCTCGGAACCAATTATCAGATTTTTGGCCATAAATAACTGATTGGCTCTTTGGTTCATTTTTAACTCTAATAGACTGTACATCAATAGTTACTAATTTCGTTTAGAAACACTTTTAGTATACGTGTACTTCTATCAAACTGCTTGGTACCGGTACTTCTGTCGCCAGATGAGCACGAATTAAGGATCAGTCTAAAAAATGTTTCCATTTATAGGTCAGATCTTACATTGCTCTAATATCTGTAGAAATAGAAATGTTTATGATAAGTATAATACCAGTGTATATCCATTACAAACATAAGTCGTCATTAATTTCTGACCTTATGTCAAATCTTGACCCAGGCCGCCGTTCGGTGCTATATTTTGGTACTTTCTCGGCAAAAACTTGACCCATGCCACTGTTCGGTGCTATATTTTGGTACTTTTTCGGTTGTGATTTGGCTCCCATTTGATGAAAACTGGCAACTGAGTTCTTGACATCGTTCGCGGCACNTCTTGACGACGTTCGTGGCACGTCAAAAAAAAAAGTGGGGGGGGTAGGATGGGAATGCAGTCTGCGTAGAGGATAATCAAATTTTTCTCTCATATTACTGACCTCTTTTTTAAAATGGTTTTCTATTGACGTTTCCTTCGAATGCAATACACTGTGCGTATGGGGCTGGAGAATCTGCGAGACGAATACCGGGTCACAGATTAGTACTGCAAAAAACTTAAGTAGTGTTGACAAGAATGTACGCCAACGCTTGTAAATGGTACACAAGTGTCAACAACAAACAGATGGAAAGAAGGTCATTGCCTATGCTAGCCGCAGCCTGAGACCTAATGAGAGGAATATGTCAAATTACAGTTCCTTCAAGTTGGAGCTCCTTGCACTGAAGTGGGCAGTGACGGACATGTTTCGAGGATATCTGCTGGGTAGCTCCTTCACCATCTTAACAGACCACCAAAGATGACCAGGCAACTTCGGGCATTTCTTGGTCTGGCAAGCTACTACCGGAGATTTATCAAGGGATTTTCCTCGATTGCCAGGCCCTTGAATGAGGTCATCAGTAAAGTAAATGCGGACCATGGAAATGCTCCGGGGAAAGGAAAGCACAAGTCCATTTTGAAGTACTGGACCCCTGAGTGTCAATTGGCTTTTAACCATTTGAAGTCTGCATTGACTTCAGCACCTGTTTTAGGGTATGCAGATTTCTCCCTGCCTTTCATGCTGGAAGTGGATGCAAGTCATGATGGTCTTGGAGCTATCCTCTCTCAACAACAAACAGATGGAAAGAAGGTCATTGCCTATGCTAGCCGCAGCCTGAGACCTAATGAGAGGAATATGTCAAATTACAGTTCCTTCAAGTTGGAGCTCCTTGAACTGAAGTGGGCAGTGACGGACAAGTTTCGAGGATATCTGCTGGGTAGCTCCTTCACCATCTTAACAGACTACCTCCCGCTTTGTCTTATGTCTCTGCCTATGGGTTACAGAACCCTCTACTCTCGTTACTGCATCCCCAAGGCCCTAATGAGACATCCTGCCGACATTCGCCAAGTGTAACCGGGTGGAAAGGCAATACAGCAGTATTGTATTCTTTCTCTTATATTTAAGGGGTAGGAAGGTGAGCTTAGTCTGATAATTTTTCAGATGTTACATATTATTTTAAGGAAGTGTGTCACCAGGGATTTTACCAAATTACTGTGAATGATCAATTTTGAGAAGAAGGGCCGAAAAAACCTACTCTATAAATTTTTGTCCCTGCCGGGGATCGAACCAGGGTCTCTCAGCTTGCAAGTCAGAGCGTGTTACCACTACACTACAGGGACGCTAACTTCACAGCAATTTAATTCTTAAATACCTACTGCCTGAATCAGTCCCTAACTTCCACGTGCGAACCTAGTGTTCACCCATGACCGTAACACACTTCCCGACTGCTCACACTTATAATGAATGTATAATGGCTATTATGTACTGGTAATCTCAGATTCATAAATTTCATGGACGCTACACCCCTGGCTGGATTTATCACTCTATTAAACGATAGCTTGCATCGTTTCATGAATGTTTGTGACCATCTCCTGCCTATCTGGGTCAGTCTTACATATGAGGATATCGTCTACAAACGTTAATGTCCTTCCTGGACCATTACACTGAATTCTTGTCATCTTAGCAGTGTAGAAGTGGAATAGCACAGGCAAAAGAGGATATCCCGGAGGCAATCTTGGACATACATATGGATTTAGACGTCCATGATCCCAATAGAAGGGGGACTTTTCTCTCCATCAGAGCAGCTGCGACCCAGTTCACAGCCATGTATCCCAGTCCACAAATATTGATATTGCAGTCCATCAAGAAATATATGAAGGTCTCAAAGACCACTTTTTTGTAAGTATTCTCCAACTCAGCGGCCTTAGGCGTAAACTAGTAACTGAGAACAAAACATGGGCCTACTTACATTAATTTAAGCTTACAGTATGATAAATGATAAGTAATCTAAAGAGTAATCAACCTTTTTACTCCAAAGAAGGACAAAGTAACATCAAACTCTGCTCTGCATATTTTTACCCAATAGTCTAAAAGGCTCAAAATAACTACAATGTGTGATCAGCTAAATGAAGAACCCACAGACATAACGCCAAAACAACATGTATTGGTGATATGCTAAGCCCATATGATTGCCAAAACGCCACTAGTTATCACATTTTTATAGAAACGGTATGGACAGCTGTGTGTCCCACGATGGGTGACTCACTACACTGAAAAATTTTCATATATATAAAAGTGTGTGTATCTGTATTCACCACGACAGTCTTAATGACATAGTGAAAATCAACACACAATTATTCTTTTATTTTGTACTTTTTAAAAATGCCAAATATATCAAAGGGAAGCACATTAAGAAGTTTAGGACATACATGGAGGCGAAATAATTTTTCATTCAAAAGTTTTACAAATTTGAAAACCTCTGGGGCCAAAAATACCAATGATAGCCGGTGATGAAAGAAAGTGACATAGAAAGTCTGAAATTGAAATGCCTCTTGATTGTGCACATAATATGCACTTAAATAAATGCTTACTTTTATTATTAAAATAAATTATAATATTAAATTATAACACCAAAACTTCATATGTCATTGAGGCAAACTTGAAAATATGTGTGCAAGGGCGTACACACAGATAAGGAATGGGCCATTAGCGCCTTCTTGTATCTGTTGTTCAGTATGGCAAGGGATACAACTTCAGAAGTTCCCAAGCAATGGATCACTAGTCATCTTGCTACTCTTACCTGGCTACACTTCCTTGCTTTTCTCTTTCCTTGTCCCCCTGTCTCTCAGCTGCGGAAAGATTCCCCCAAGGCCTTCTGGAGACATTCTGCTGACATAATCAGTTATAGATGGTGGAAAAGTAGTGACCTCTCCACAAGCCTGAGAACTCAGGTTTCCCAATCCCATTCACGTTTAACAAGCTGCAATTCAGTGAGGTGAAAATAGGAGCTGGCTGTCTTCAGGCAACCAATTTACTATAAGTACGTTGCCCTCACTGGGCTATCAGCTTGGAACTTCATGTGCAGCCAAGCTCCTTTTTGTTTGTTGTTCAGCAAGGCGAGGGATGCAACTCCAAAAATTCCCAGGCAATGGTTCACTGGTAGTTTTGCCTGCCTGCATAAAAAGAAATATTGGAAGAAAAGAAGACAGTGAGAGTGATGAACCATACTCTTTAATTCCAAATGATTTGCCAGGTTCATTCAATTTCAGTGTTACCAACTTCCATAGTTTTATTTCTGCTTCAGGAAATCTTGAGAACCAAATCAATTAAGCATGTTAATTACTGATCCTTATCTATGATGGGCTGGAGTTTGTATACCTTATATAAGTTATACGTTATTTTCATTCCATCCACAGAGAATCCTAGAATTACAGTAAAGTCACTCAGGTTCCTCAGATGTCTCCAAGGCTTGACAGTATTAAATGTGTCACACACATACATGACACTCAAGGTATTTTTGAGGATAGCTGAGAAGTTTATTTTGATTTTTTTTTGAGACAACCAAGCAGCCATAAAAAGCATACTTTTCCACTATTCTCTGTCCTGCGCCACTTTTGACGTATATGAGTCTGCTTGAGTCGAAATCGCTGGGACCGTCATAGGGGGTTTGAATTACCAGGCTTCTAATTACAATTTTAACTAGCAAAGTACTCATATGGTGATATAGTCATGGTATTTTGATTCATGGTTACACCATATCCACATCAGGGCGAAATTTTAACAAGGTCATCCCCTTTCAGCCTTGATTTTTTTATTTTTGCGAGTCCTGAAGAAGGCTGTTTGAATCAAGTGTGTATGAGGAGTGGTAGCCATGAGGTAAAAAAAAATGTCCCCTAGTCATCTGTCCCTCTCTCAGGTACTCCTCAACTCCCCAATGTGGCCTTCCCAGTAGAGATCTATTGTTACTGTTTACTCTGCTGTAGTTTATTCTTAATCACCAAAAGTTTTACCTTGCTTTTATTCTGCCATAAGGCCAAGATTTGTGTTGCCTGTGTGGTCTTTTTGCGGTCTGCAAGCAATAAATTATAGAATCTAGATGGTCCTCCTGGTTTTTTTTGTTTTGTCTCAGGCCTAGGTTTAGGAAACCATTTGTTTTTAACAGTGGCACAGGCAGACAACTAATTTGTGCGAGTACATCATGTAGTGCTGTGTCACTGAGTGCATGATTATTGATCAATATTTTAGCCTCATGCTCCCGCCAAACATCCCCCTTAATCAGTCATGGAGTAATGCTATACAATACATACTCTTACCAACAAGCCAACTCCTGCCTTCTCAGGCGCTAATTTCTTTCTTTCACGCCCGTTTTACTGTGATTTTGCATGAGCAGAAGAGGCTAAGGCAAATTTGCCGGTGTGACACCCTCAGCCTGTTCAAATTAAAGAAAACCCCCAATGCCGAGTTCGAATAACAGGGATACCTTTACTATACTCAAAGAAGGAAAAAATAATCTGTAACTTTATTTCCGTCCAGTTAAGAGAAATGTGATTAATTCGAGTTACAATTAGGTGGATTCTACTGTATAATAGGTGTCCGCAGCTTAGTAACCCTTTGCGCATCATAAAATCGCAGTTATGGCATTCCGATATACCTTTCATGCTTCCTATTTGTGAATACTGTACTTCTAAGTTGCCATCTTGAGAGGTTTCAGTCCAATGGCAACAAACTGGAACTTGGCAGAGTGATTTCTCTTTGGTCACATGCTTTTTCTTTTTTAAACACTAGCATTTACAAGGTCTAGATATCTTAAAACAGTGCTATGTAGCAGGAAAGGACAGAACAGGTGCATCATCTAGAAAATGGCATTGCCTGTCTACACCTTCTACATTTCCTGTACTTGTGAGGCCACCACCTTTTTCAGAGAAGCATTTGTTTTGGAATTATCACTTGAAATAAAACCTCTGCAGTACAACTTGCAGTCTCAGATTCCAAGGGTCCACCTTAAAATGTTGTAAATTGTGAGGTTTTGAATTTGAGATTGTGAGTTTTGTTGGTACACTATCTCCTGGGACCAGACTGTTTTGTACTTAAATTGAAGTGTACTTATTAGAAGAATTTTACTCTTAATAATAACTGATTACACACTGACTGTGTACCAAAACAAATTTCCCTCTGCAATGGAGATGGTCTAACAATGAATTAAAATATTGTGATTTTGCACATACTTTCGTAAATAAAATTGTAAATCAAGTTCTGATAATTCAGATCCCCTGTGATGATCCCAATGAAATCACCTTACATTCTGATAATTCAAATCCCCTGTGATGATCCCAACAAAAGCAACTCAAGCTGACTCGACTGTATTTAATCTGTTTAGTTAAGAATACGAGTTACATGTAAACTATCACTTGGTTATTTTCATACAAATTTCATTGAAGTTAAAAGTTGTCATCAGAATATTAGAGGAGAACATAAAATATAACTTTCTGTTTTCCAATATTTCTTCTCTCTGAAAATTATCTATGATGCCCACAGAGTCAGTTTTGCGAAGAAAGAGCATCGCTCTATTACCATGCACGTATGTAATATGGCACAATGAGGAGAGCTAGAGTTATCGGGTTTGCCCCCTGTGTCTAGAATTATTCCCCGTCCCCGATCAGCAGCAGCTTGTGGCAAAAAAAGATGACATCACATAAGTTCCAGCAGCTACAGACACCTCTATCTGACAATGTATTATTCAGCTTTTTATTAAGTTCTGGTCTTCCAAATTCAAACGTAAAGTTTGGTAGTGTAAGCCAGATAAATTATTCTGCATTTTTATTACCTCATCATAATTTTTTTTTACCTATCTATTGTTCACAGAGGCGTTAAAACATTCATAACAACATGCTGTCACCCGTCCGCAGAGTACTGGCTAAACAGCTTGGCCATTTGACTAGAACGTATTTGACATAAGCTTATGGTTACCACACGCTTAGTGTATATAACAATTCAGACTTTGGATAATGTACCCCTTGGGTTGTCTGGGGCCAGCAGAGGCATTATATTATTGTGTTTTGTGTTTTACGGCGTGTCAGCATGATTACGGCTATATTAGGCATTATATTATTATGACAGATGCTTGAAAGACTGTTTTATTAGAATAATAGGGTATCGTATGATTTAATATGGTCTGTAGGACAGTGTAGCGTTCCTTTAAGTTTGTCACTTCATGTCTTTCTGTAGGGGATAGTGATGTCTGGAGACTGGCTAACCCATATCGGGCATGAAATCTGCAAGTGTATGACATCATGTTTTGACATCAGAACAACAGGGTGGGCAGCTGATGTGATAGAAAGTTGGAAGCAAGAGTATGCTTTGCCAAAGGACCTGTCAAAGCCATCATTGCTGTCTGCTGCATCATTATCCCATTTGGCAGAACTGTCCTCTAGTGTTGAAAACTTCTGTAAGTCTAGCCAGAAAAATACTTTTCTCAAGTGGATCGTGGTTGGGGCTTCCAAATGTCTTTCCATTAAGGGATATCTTTAACTTGATATTCCCTCCATAGCATCACAGACCTATTCACAAGCTCCATGCTAATCCATGTTTCATAGCTGCCAAGTGTCCCGTATTATACGGAACTGTTTGGTATTTTGGTCCATAATCCGTAAATCCGATATCAGCCCAGTGAGTCCTTATTTCGAAAACCTGTTCTAAACCCGTATGCCATGGCTTGTCGGCAACGCAATATTTCAACATCCGACGTGCCTTTTCGGAAATCAGCAGTGAAGTTCGGTAATTGTGAATTCCCGTATGTGAACCAGATGTTTCTACCGCTCATTTCTAGTTCTATCTACTACCTTTTTTTAAACTTGGCAGCTATGTGATGGGTACCCCCTGCCCCCTCCTTGGAAAATTGGGGATACTATCCGCCGTGACAGAGTGTTCCTTATTTGGATTTTTGAAACTTGGCAGCTATGATGTTTTGATAGAACCAGAAATTGTAATGTTTAGGGATGCCAATACTGTGGGAAATGCTGAATTTCTGGAAATTTTATTGCCTCCATGAGGGAGAAATTAGATGAAATTTAAAGGAGTAACAGCAATCTTCTTAAGCATGAGTGCAGTGTTTAAGCCAATGCTGCCATCTTATGACAAAAAGACACGTATGCGGTACAATTTCTGTTCCATATACAGTGAATCTCAAATACGAGCTTGGATTTAATGAGACCTTGCATTCAACGCGGGAAATAAAATGCCCGTTTTTTTTTTTTTTCCTTATTTGTAATAGTAAATGTACCTCTGATCCAACGATTACAATTTTCTAGCAACCTCAGCTCTGATGAGGTCATCGACCTGAAGTTAAGCTGTCACACATCCTTTTCACCCGCAGTAAAACTGTCAGCAGTGAGCAATTCCTGAAAGTTTACATAACAATTCCTAACAAGTTTTCAAGACAGTCAGCATGAAAGATTACGGGTAATAGTTGTGTGTGTGAAGGCGCAGAATAGGGAGGGAGGGGACGGAGGAAAGAGATAGGTCGATCATCGGAAGGGAGCGGAAGAGTTAAAGCCTTTGAATTCTCTGCAATGTCAGGCCAAGGGCAAGGGAGGGGAATGGAACAATGGAATCCTATGCTCGGCTGATGATTGGTCAAGCCTTTTGTATATAGGCACTTTAGTGAAGGAGTCGGCCACCAGCGCGAAGCGTCCCACGGCAGCCCGTAAGCCTTTGTTTCCGAGGGTAGCGCGTCGCACTATAGGTGCCTCGAACAACTGGCTATTTTGTTTCGTTTTCATGGACCTACGAGCAAGATTGATACATGTTTTTAAAGAGCTTTGGATGCACTTTCGTTTGACTGCTTTATTTTCGCTGTGCGAGTATTGGGCCCTGAGATATTTCCACTTGAAAATGAGCTACGTTTTAGCTGTTGATTTCTCAAAACCTATTGCTCTTGTTTTCTTGAAACTACTCTTGATGATAGGCAATAGGCTCTGCTATCTGAAAATCTTTAAATGGTTGTTCTGAAGTATTCACCTTGGCTATGAGCAGTTCACCTTTTTACGATAGTACACCGAAAATCAAATTGAACGCGCCGCCCTGAGCCATGACGTCACGCATTGTTGACATGGGCTCTGCGGTCTCCCGCTGTTTATTATTTATGAAGCACGAATAACAGGGATTTATCGCTAGGGACTGCTGTTCAGTTCCCGGCTTCGTGAAGAATAGGACTGACGTGGTGCTAGCGTGTCGTACGAGGCGACTAAATGGCGAAAAAAACAGGTAGTGACTCCCAACACAGAGTCACCTGGTCCTCCAGGTTGGGGGTTGGGTCACGGGGCTAACAGCCCCTCCCTTAAAACAAAACACTGTTACAGAAACATATACAAACGAAAACCTGAATCTCTGCTTGGCTGATTGTGAAATTTCTCCAAATGGAGAGCTCATGATGCGTGACAGTCAAATCCGAAAGAGGCCGCAGGAGACATGGAAACGATGCACGGAAAGGGTCATGCGAGAGATGAAGCTCACTTGGAACGAGCTTGGAAAGATGGCCCAAGACAGGGAAAGATGGAATTCGCTTGTACGTGGCCTATACCCTGCTGGGGATGAAAGGCATTGATGATGATGATCGCTAGGGGATTTCATGTTCTGTTTCTCTTTCCTGTTTGATTAACTTTTTTAT
Organism: Ellobium chinense; assembly: GCA_033807755.1. Lineage (NCBI taxonomy): Eukaryota > Metazoa > Mollusca > Gastropoda > Ellobiida > Ellobiidae > Ellobium > Ellobium chinense. The sequence goes on along the minus strand of JAWQUT010000184.1, from coordinate 274,604 downwards.
GTATTTACTATTTCATCACTGATTTTGCTTATCACTGCTTTTTTAATCATCTTGATGGAGAGACTGATAGTAGATAGTTTCTTTTCAGTGATGGCTCCCCTGCCTCAGTTCTATGTTTAGTGCATTGTCATGTCATGGCCATGATCTGATGAATAGGTCGGATTCAGTGGGTTATTGACATTCCCATAATTTGATTTGGGTTCTGTATCTTAGGTCTAGATCTAGGTCTAAATCTAGATTTAGATGTTTCCAGTCATGATATATTTTTGAAACAAAAAAAAAAGTTTGGTTGCCTACCCCGTTTCTCTTCCACATTAATCCCCCCCCCAGTCTAGACTATCTTCTCTCTGCAGTCTTATCCACCCCTTCCCTTTTGGTTATACTTCCATCACTTTACTTTTATAAACCTGTGCCCTCCTTTTTGTCTTGTTCAATCCTGGTTTGCTGTTGCAGCTTTTTAAATATTATTTGTAATATTTTTTGTTTTTCATGTTGCACTCTCGGTAAAACCATTCTGAATTTTTATTATTGACTCGATCATATCAAAATTAAATTTTCCTCTATTTTAAACAGCACCATGTGAAAGTGCTTTTTAAAACGAAACCAATGATGTATTACTTTTGAAAATCTGACAATTATTGTGGAAAATATGCCCATTTTTGTATTTTGTTGACGCAAATCGGAAACTCCACTTCTTATTTCAACTCAGTTTGGTGCCTTTAAATGCAAAATAAAAAGATGTTTTCAGTGTAAGTGACAACAAAAAATAAAAGCAAAAAGTTATGAACATCTCTCTCTAGTCTTAGTTTTTGTTGCAAGTACAAATATTGGGGTGTTACAATTACATCTATGAGTACTGTATGTTGTAACCAAAGTTGATTGTGGTTTGTGAAAAAGAAGAAAGGTCAGAGATTTCAGTTTCAGATTAGAGAGGGGTTCTTTGCATCAATACTTTGAAAAAGCATGCCTATTTTCTGTTCTAGCTGGAAAGTTCATCTGACAAAGAGTTTGCCATACATATATTCTTCGGATCTTCTGGAAACCAAAGTTAATGTGCATACAATTTCTCTGTTTGAAGGTTTGGTGTTTTCATTGCTTAGTACAATATCTGTTCTTCAAACTGTTATTTATGTACTATTATTTAACAAATATTGTTGAATATTTATGATTGTGATTTGTTTTTAATTCATCAGTGTACTCTGACATTCCTATAATTAAGTGTACCCTTATGTTTTTCAGATTCCAGGAAAAGGTATAAATCTGTTACAAAAGCACCAGTAAGGATACCTCTGTCTCATGGATCTGCTGGTACACTAATTCTGGTTTCACCCAGGCTGTTTACTTGTCCTCACATCAAGCCTCCAGCTTACAGCAATCCCATTGATGAAAGCAAGGCAGGAAAAATGTCTGTCAATGTACAGCAGTCCAGAAAATTCTCTTTATCTTCAGCAGATTGTAAATTTACTGATTCAAATGTGAGGAATGACTGTGAGAATGAAGAGTGGCTGCTCTCTCAGTATCTGTTCACTTCATAAGGAGAAATATAATTTGGCGTCTGCATCATAGCATTTAGGAGAATTTTGAATTTTTTTAACTGTTTAACTAAGATAACGAATAAAATGTCCCATGTGCAAAGTACCAACACCAGCTGATAGTATTTGTTGCTCTTGATGTATAGTCTGGTTATTTTCAAGGATTGATTTGCCTTTCTCTGCCAAATGGAAGGTGTGAAATCTTGCATTAGGCTAATATCTCATGGAACCAAAGAGGTTGAATTTTATTGCATGAAATGTTGAAACAGGTCTGTTTTTATTATTTAAAGTTGTAGTGGGGGGGAGTAAAAAGCATGAGGTGTAGTTGAACATCAGAAGTGCCACCTAGTGAATTAAAGGGAGTTAATTTTCAGAAAAAATTACCCATCACGTTTATTATACACTGGAGCCTGCTTAAGTCGAAATCGCTGGGACCATCGTGGTGGTTCAGATTATCAGAATTCAGTTTACAATTTTAACAGGGCATAGCCATGGTACAGTCGAGTCCGCTTAACTCCAATTCGCTGGGACCACCCCAATGAGTTGGAGAAATCAGGATTCGACTAACGATTTCCAAGGCAGGTCAACCGTATGCAAGTGAGCCAGCACCGTGGGGAGGTCACGAGGGTAATTCAACAGGGGATGTAACTAAAGATGGCATATTGGGGAAGTATTTTAAATGGGATTATTTTTTTTTCTAAGAAATCGCTGTGAGTAGTAGCTTAATAGATGAAGAGGCCGCCGCTTTTTCCACTTGTTCCCGGTTTGTCAAGATCGTAGAAAGCGTGCTAACGGGAACGCCATATTTCTATGTTAATATTCAACTCAATGGAAAGAGTCTTGAGGTTTCTCTTTACAGGATTAGAGGAAGCCATTATTTAGAGGACAAATTCAATTTAATTCAAGTTGAAAATGATAAAGATGAGTCAACGGTACGCGAGCGAGCGAGCACACTGGGGAGGTCACAAGCGCAGCCTCTTGTTTATTTACTGTCACAGTGCAATGGGCCAGTGTATTGTATGTATACACTGCTGCCAAGATGTTTAATTATCGATCGATTTTTCAGCACCCCCGAGCCCTCCCGCATTCTCTTCCCCCTACTGCCTTATCAGCGGTGGTGTAATACACACGCCCTACTTATTGTGCTGCGGTTAATGGCACTCGCAGTGTCCAGTTTTATTGCCTCTCTCTATCCGCAGCACCGTCTTGTTTGTTTTTCAAGCTGTCGGCGTTGTTTAGTACCACGCGGGGAAGACGCCAGGAGGTGATTTTGCCTCTGTGGCAGCGCTGAGCAGTTGGACTAATCAGAAATGGGCATTAATTACTTCGTCTTATGCAAGGATAATTAATAGACGCAAAGAAGGAAAAAAACTATTATTTCTTTTTATTTCGACTAATAAATAATTGGAGGTATCCGGTTTCGACATACATGGACTCGACTGTACTTTTATTTATGGTTACACCATCTCCATTGCAGGAGGAAACTTTAATAAGATACCCCTTCCAGCCTTGCTGTTTTCATATTTTCTCTAATTTTGCAAGCCCGGAAAAAGGTTTTGGATCGCGAGTGTCTGAGTAGCGGTAACCATGAGGAGGACTGTTTGGAAGAAAAGTCAACTCGTCATCCGTCTCTCTCTCTCGAGTAACCTCCCCTTTCTCCCCCTTAATCAGGGGCGTAGCGCTGGGGTCAAAACCAGGTAGTCAAATTTGCACAATGATTACGGTCACTCTACATTTACATTAAGGGGAGGTAGGGTTGCATGCTTGTAATATAGGAACACAGTTTTATAGGGCAAGATTTGCTTTACTACCTAAAGCAGGACAACAACAACAACAACAAAATTCAGCGACTTTTTGTTTACTCCTTGTAGATAAGATTGATGCCTTTTTACTTCACCTGGTAAAATTAATTATCAAGGATGGTGCCATAAAAGTAAAAGAGAATTTAAATGACACTTTTTCGATCAACTTTGCTCGCATAAATAAGATTACATTTCTTGTTCATGTCTAGCTCATAGTTGAACATGTGGAGTCTTTTAGTTAATCGGTGCTTAGCGCAGGCAAAAGCTGGCTGCTTCCGATACAATTATTAGTCACATTTACTGAGGGGCTAGACTAAATGCATGCTGTCGAAAACACAACCTTTCAAATTATGTAGGATCTAGACATATTATACTAGATCTAAATCTAGATCTACACTTCATCTAAATCAAGATCTAGCCTCTGTTAGAAGCACCAAGACAATACTGAAGCCTTAGCTTACAATAACACGCCTGACCCCATTCAAAGTAGGCGAATGGATGAGGGGAAATCACTCATCTGACGTTTTTCATTGCCTTGTCTGTGTTCCGTAGTCATTTAGATTTTTGCCTACAGGCATGGAAATTTTAACACTGCTGGCGGGCATAACTGGGGCTCAGTCTGGGTGCAAATGCTGATTTTTGCGCCCAATATAGTAGAAGAGGAACTGCATGCGAGTTCACGTACGTAGTCAAAATCCAAAATGACTATACTAGACTGGCAAAGCAACCGTTGCGCTTGGGGCTCAATCAGGGTGCAAGTGTCATTTTGTTGACTGGTGGAGTCACGAAGCACGGCTCGAGGGGTTGACCTATTTGTCAAACATTTCGAGTGACTTGCGCAGGCCTTTTTTTCTTAGTCTACTATTAAACTGCTAATTCATAAGGGCGATGAGAGCTGGCATTTCTTATTTCAGTACTACTGTGGTAGTCATCTGTTCTTTTTAAGAACTGTATAAATCATTCTTTTCTCAAGTCGTAGTCATTGACTATTTGACTACCATTACGCTACGCCCCTGCCCTTAATCCTGTGTTGCTGAGCTAAGTGTGAGCAATACTTTGTGGCGCCAGTAAGTCTGGGGGAGTTCAGACAAGAAGAAAATGCAAACGCTTCGAGTAAAGACTGATGTGGACGGTTTACTTCCCTCTCTCTTTCTCAAATTTGATTTTCCTACAAATTTTTTTATTTTGATAGTTTGATGCATGCTTTCCACGTTTTTGTTGTGGTTTTTTTTTTTGACATTCAGTGGATACGGCCTGTCCATTAGTAGAGATCTGCTGTTACCGTTTACTCTGCTGCAGATTATTCTTAGTCACCAGATTTTTCCTTCTTTTTATTCTGCTATATGGCAAGATTAGTGTTGCATGTGCGGTATATTTGCAGTCTGCAAGCAATAAATGATAGATGGTCCTTCAGGTTTTCTTTTGTCTCAGACACACATTTTCTGTAGTGTGTGATCATAGACCCAGGCATAGAAAAACATTTGTTTTTTAACAGTAGCACATGTAGACAGCCAGTAATACAGCACTAATTAGTGTGGGTACATCATATAGTGCTGTGTCACAGAGTGCGTGATAATCAATAGATTTTTTTACCCCTGTGCTCCTGCCCAGCATCCTCATTGATCGGTCGTGGAGTAACCCAGTAAAATACATACCCTTACCTATCGACTAACTCCTGCCCTCTGGGGCACTAACTTTTTTGTTCCACACCTGTTTACTATGATTTTGCATGAACGGAAGAACGGCAAAAGCAAAGTGGCAGGTGTGACAGCCTCAGCTCATTCGAATTAAAGAAAAGCAAAAGCCACGATGCCAAGTTCAAATAACTGGAATGCTTTTGCTATGTACTGTATACACAAAAAAAAAAAAAAAAGAAATCTATAACTCATTTCCCATCAATTTGAGAGAAATTTGATTAATCCAAGTTCGAATTAGGTGGACTTCACTGTATAATCATTAAAATAATGTTAGATCTCTTAGAAAATGTATTATTAAAACTAGTAGCGCTAGCTGACCATGCGCTATGCAGCTTGCTGGCTGTGTGGCCTAGTTTTACTAATGTTGTAGCGAGCGGCGCATATTGCCTGGCTGTCAACTGACCAGTGTAAACAATGCCTTTGTATTGGACTATCATGCAAAAATCCATGTTTTTATTCAAAAAAATGGCTACCTATGTACTAAATATATAAACTTTATATTTTTTTAATAGGAACTTGTGCAAGGCGTATGGGAGGGTATTTTTTATTATTTTATGCGCTTGTTTTTCTTGTGTTAGCAAATGTTTAAAAGCATAATGCAATCCCTGTAGATTGAAGCACATACACACTCACAACAAGGTTAATTTAATCTAGAACAGTCCAGATGGGGAGAGGGAGGGTTGGGGGGGGAGGAGAGGCAACTTTAGTCACATGCAGACAAATACTCAACTGTCTTTTCATTTCGATATTGGTTATGGGGAGTAAGATTGGAGGAGACAAGATGGAGCTGTGCATAGTACTATTTAGCCATCTATTCGGACTATGTGATGAACCATGAATTGTAAACAGGCGGTAACGTTCCATTTTATAGGCTGGCAAAAAAACGGCCTTCCTTTCTTTCACACCTAATAGTATTAACGTCTTACTCCCAATCGGGGGAAACAGTTTCGCAGCACAGCAAAGTAAAGTAACACTAGCGCACAGTGCGTTAGGGGTTATGGTCCATGCTAGCTTCATTATGGGAAAAATTATTCGTAAATAGTGTTCCAGTCATCCTAGTTAAGAATGTCTTTTCTTGAAAATCAGTCAATCCTTTGAGTATCCTTTTAATTTTTTTCTGGTATGTGAATGAATAGAGCACAGGCATAGGAGCATCCCATTGGTTTGATAAGGGTATTAGTTAGTATTTCCACCCGCATGGCGAGAAGGGTTATGATCTGTTGCCAGGATACACAACTGCATAAATACGATCGCCGCAGGTTGAGGTTGGTTAAGTGATGCAATATATACAGTATACAGTCGAGTCCATGTGGGTCGAAATCAGATTCCTCCAATTACTTATTAGTCGAAAGAAAAAGAAATAATAGTTTTTTTTCCTTCTTTGCGTCTATTAATCATCCTTGCATAAGACGAAGTAATTAATGCCCATTTCTGATTAGTCCAACTGCCCAGTGCTGCCACAGAGGCAAAATCACCTCCTGGCGTCCTCCCCGCGTGGTACCAAACAACGTCAACAGCTTGAAAAACAAACGAGACGGTGCCGCGGATAGAGAGAGGCAATAAAACTTTCAACCGGGAACAAGTGGAAAAAGCGGTGGCCTCTTCATCTATTAAGCTACTACTCACAGCGATTTCTTAGAAAAAGAAATAATCCCATTTAAAATACTTCCCCAATATGCCATCTTTAGTTACATCCCCTGTTGAATTGCCCTCGTGACCTCCCCAGGGTGCTCGCTCGCTCGCATACGGTTGACTCGCCTTGGAAATCGTTAGTCGAATTCTGATTTCTCCAACTCATTGGGGTGGTCCCAGCGAATTGGAGCTAAGCGGACTCGACTGTATTACTATTACCACACTCAACGGCACGAGTGCACGGTAGTATATATTACTATCACCTAATCACGAGGGTTAAACTTCAATAAAAAATATCATGATTTTGCACATAGCAATGTGAGTTTATGTCTCCATTGATTTTGCTCAAATTGGCAGTCTGAGTCAGCAGCAGTGTATCTCCTGCCATAGAATTTATAGAGGCTGGATTTTCCCACATCTGTATGACATACAATCGAGCACAGAAAACTCGAACACACTAATCTCGAATTCACGGAAATGTCGAACGCTGTTATCGGCCCCTTTTAAATGCCTCTATTTTCTTTGTATTATTAACACGATTTTCTCGAACTCTGAACACGCATTTCTCGAACGATTTCATCATCACATACCCGATCTCAAAGCGGCGAAATGACCGATAAAGCCTTTCTTTGCTTGGCGTTGCTCGTCCCAGTGTTGGTGATAAGGGAAAGGTGTGCGGGATTGCCGTAGTGATGGGCAAGGAATCAAGACAATGCTTTGTGTGGCTCTATTGAATCAGCAGGAGGGGGGTGGTGTAGTGATTGAGCGAGCATGCAGAGCGACCTGGCGGGTGGTGGACTAGGTCAACACACGCTGCGATATATTGCGTCGAACATGACGCGATGCGCACATAGTGACATGGCGGGGCGATAGGTAATAGCAGACTGGCAATAGTGCCGCTTCTAATTTCTTTCTTTTCCTCAAATAACGTCGAACACATCAGAATTACACTTATGCACCGAAGTTCGATTTACTCTGACGAAATCAAGTGATTTTCGTCTTCTGTTCATCTTCGCGGGTTCGATTCCCACCACATCACTTTCTTTTCTTCTTTCATTTTCTCTCTGCATTTGTCTTCTTGAGCACTTTCCACTTTATTCTACTTGATTTCTATAAGCCAGTGCTCCGTTTCATCCTTGTATTATTACACTTATGTCACCACTAAATGAAACGACCCTGTCTTGTTCACTATGTTTAATGGTGTGTGTACGTCTGAGTGTTTGTCTTGCTGAGTTACCAAATGAAGCCTAACGGCCTTTGGTTGAAGAGGGGGGCGGGTGAGCTTGTGGTGTGTGTGAGTCTCGTGCTTAGCGCTATGACTGCTAGTCTTCTGTTCGGCTTCGGGAAAGACCCCGGCCACTAAGCCACTTTTTTTGGAGTGGCGGCGTGGTCGTGTATAGACGTCTACCTAATTCCGAACTGACGGCAAGGCGATGGGTGCCGACGCAGAGGTCGCGGGTTCGATTCCCACCACATCACTTTCTTTCCTTCTTTCATTTTCTCTCTGCATTTGTCTTCTTGAGCACTTTCCACTTTATTCTACTTGATTTCATTAAATTCAGTTTGTTTGTCATAATTTAATGTGAAACGTCGGAAACAGGGAAGGGAGATAATTCTAATTATGTTAAGATCAGAGCAGATTAGTGTCGTGTGGTTATCTCCCCTTACCAGTCCCTCTAGTCCATGGTAATTGTGAAAATATTGCCGTCACGGGAATCTTGAATTACGGAAATCTCGAACACTTTTTTCGATCCCGGAGAAATTCGAGTTTTCCGTGCTCGACTGTATTTCATTTTTTGAATTAGAGTCCATGTACATGACATCACTACTTGTTGTGCTGACTGCAGCCAAGTTGGTGTTGTAGCTGGCATCAGGAATACAGTGAACCTTGAATACAACAAGCTCGCATTCAAAGTCGCTGTTTTTTTCCCCTTATTTTTTTATAGTATAGTATAGTTTATTTATCAGTATAAGGCCAAAGGCCTCCAATGACAGAACAGTGTATAATAGCAATAATAATTACAACATTCAATTACAGTATAAAATACTACAAGACGAGTATTCATCAATACGCTAGTGATCAATCAGCTGGTGAGCTGGAAGAGTTATAATACATATATGCTCAAAAAGAACTATACGCTACAAAACATGACCATACATAATCACAAACTCCTATACATACGCACACACATCTCTGTTGCACATAATATGCACCGGTAATATTGGCTGCAACCTTATGAAAAGGGTCAAAATATGAAATGAATCCACATCCTTAACTGTTACATTGTCCCTGTTTCTCTCGTGTTTCAAAGGCTTCTTTCAAGAATTTCCCTATTTTACGGGTAATCATTTCATTTTCTGCTGTTCATAAGATAGAGAAATTTCTGGACGTTTGCATTATTGAAAAATTTAGCAGTCAGGAATTTTTCGCATATTTGTTTATAAAAAGGACATATCATCAGGAAATGATATTCATTTTCAATGGCACCCTCTGAGCAAAGTGTGCAAAGACGTTTATTTCTTGGAATAGCCTTTGCTCTGCCTCTGACAATCTCCAGATCATTCACCCCAAGTCTAAAAGCTGCAATAAAGTGTCTTACATTTCTGTTAGTAATGTTGTGTAAATACAGTTCTACAGACACTGACTGTTTAATCATAATATAAGTATCTGCCGATGAGCATGTTTTCAGAAAGGCATGCATATTTTGATGTGCAATATCATGTAGCCTGGCTTTAAGCAACTTCAGAAAAACATTTGGTTGGCCAATATTTTGGTCTATCCATACATATTATCCAAAACCTGATTCACATAATGTCTTACGTACACAAGTTATNACCTATTATTTCTGTTTATTTCGACTAATAAATAATTGGACGTATCCGGTTTCGACATACATGGACTCGACTGTATTTTGGGATAGCGTCTATCATCCATCTTTAACACACGCATCCTGTATTTGATCTTTTTCAACAGTATGATCACTTGTAGGGGCACTCTCCCACATTCAGTCAAACAGGCATAATTTATTGCACTTCTTCTTACATCCAAGAACCGTTTGCGGGCATCATACTGTATTCTTTCAATGTTTTCAATTTTCATACTCTCGCACCATACCTCTGCACCATATGTTAATAGAGGAACAATTTTTGTATCAAAAATCTTGAAATAAATTTCATAAGACACAAAGTCCAGTTTATTTAAGGCCGAGAGTGTAGCAGTAAGGGTTCTCCTTGCTCCAAGAGCAATTTGACTGATTTGCTGGTTCCAGTTTAGGCGACTATCAAAAATGGTGCCAAGATATTTGTAACAAGATACAGTTTCGACGTTTTCATTTTTATAATGCCACTTTTCATACTTTCTTAGTATGCCCCCATTCCTAAATACAACAATATTTGTCTTTTTTAAATTTACTTTCATATCACTGTCCTCACAGAATTTTTCAAGAATATTCAGAATTTTCTGTAGTCCACTTGCTGTATCTGACACAAGAGCTATATCATCAGCAAACAACAGTATACTAACTTGGATTACGGAAGGATGGAGCTGAATTCCCGTTTTTATTTCGTGCTTTATTTTCTCTGCTAGTTTATTTATGTTTAGGGAAAAAAGAACAGGCCTTAAAACGCAACCTTGTTTAACCCCTGCAGTCGAACTTATAAAGTCAGAAAATATGCCGTTATTTCGTACCTGACATCGCACAGTTTTATACATATCTTTCAGTACATCTAGTACCTTTCCATTCATACCATATGACTGTAACACATTCCATAATTTATCCCTATTCAGCGTGTCAAACGTAGTGGAAAAATCAACTAAAGCCACATAGAGGCGTCCTCGTGGTTTACATAGATAACTTTGTATCATACAATACAGGGTAAAAATATTTTCTATGGTGTTGTAATCTTGCCTGAATCCAGCTTGCTCTTCAACAACAATGTTATTCCTCCTGATGTAATTTTGGATTCAAGTGTTGATAACTGATGAGAATACTTTACTCAAAATACTCAGAAGGGAGATTCCTCTATAGTTCGTTGGATCATTAACCTCACCTTTTTTATGTAATGGTACGATTATGGAGTTGCGCCATGTGTCTGGATAACTATTCATGTGGAGTATGGAATTGAATATTGGCAAGAGGTAAGTAAGTAGATGATTTTCTCCACATTTTAAAAATTCAGAAAAAGCAGAGTCAGGTCCTGCTGATTTATTGTTTTGTAATTTCCTCATAGTACTGTCCTTGAGCTCTTTCTCGTTTATAGGCTTATTCATCTCTATATCTTCAGGTATATCACTGCTGTTGTGGAAATTTATGCATGGATTCAGGTCAACCCTCTTTATATCCAACAACTCTTGGAAATGAGTATAGAAGTTTTCAATAGAAATGTCATTTGATACATATTTTTTGCCACACAGTTTCCTCACATGTCTCCAGAAGGCCTGAGAATCATTTATAGTTTCTTCAAGCTCTTTATGCAATTTGTCATTGTATGCTCTTTTTTCCTGTTTACATCTTATCTTAAATGTTCTTTTTGCATGCATATATTCATTTAAGTTTTCAGTATTACTTTCTTTCCTGAATGTCCTTAGACATTTCAATTTTTCTTTCTTGAGCTGATGGCATTCTTTATTAAACCAGCCAGTTATAGACTTGTTATTGTTAGTGGTAGCACCCATGCTTATTTTCATGGCATCTCCAGCTTTTTCCCCTTATTTGTAATAGTAAATGTACCTCTAATACAACGAATGCAACCTCAGCTCTAACGAGGTCATCGACCTGAAGTAAGGCTGTCGCACAAGAAACCTCTAAAATCTGGCAACGGTCACTGGTGTCATTCAGTGCTGGTTGCTATAGTACACATGCAAAGTGATTGAGCTTTCACTATCTACAGTGAGAAATAGTGTGCAGTTACAAAGGAGCACACTTAATAATAATACATATGGACAGTGCATAATCACGAATACTGAGTACAGCATTTCTGGTCCTGATTTTTCATCCTTTTGTTACTAGAAATTATCATTGGCTAATGTGAAAATAAGATACATGTAATTGTACCAACGCTTACTAAGTACTGTTTTTTTCATCCCTTTAGTCACTTTAGGATGCCAATGTACACATAGTTAGTACATATGGACCTTTCATCACCAACCAGCCGACCAGTCAGCCTATTATAGTGTCAAATCACAGGGTCTTGGTGACCTGAGTAAACAGTACAGTACTTCTGTTTCACATGGTACACTAAGCTTTAGTAGTGGTTTCAGGATTTTACTGATCAAACCAAGCTGGTCATCTTTCCTCCCGTGTTTATCACCATAAGCTGTCATTGCGTGTCAAAATCCCGTTTTCTTAACCCCAATGTCCCTACTTTCCGGACACAGTAGCACCTCTCTTGTGGACTTAACAGTTCAACGGTGGAGCATAAGGATGTCAACACAGGTGTGAAATTGTAAAGTTATCACATCTGGTCAGTCTTTATGAATAGGCTCATCACACAGTAGATGATGTCCTTTTCTTCCAAATTGTGTTTTTGTCTTAGCTTAGATGGTCTTTCCTTTTTTGTTGCCGTTGTAAGTTGCAGTGGGGAGGGGGGGGGGCTTTCAATCAGGCGTAAGCAATTCCACGGACAAAGGGAGAGAGGAAGGTAAGGGAAAGGAGAAAGAGGGGAGAGCCTGAGTGCAGAATAATAGGGACAAAAGAATGGGAAAAGGGAAAAACTGAAAACTAAAGTTTTCTTCTTGATGGACCGAAAGTGAAGGGGAAGGGAAGAGCACTAATTTGATTTCAGAGGTAAAGAGGAGGAGAACAACTTTTATCCTTTGGATACTATTACACTCTTGTCTCGCTCTCCAAGTAAAAGAGTTTCCTATTTACCTACACTGTTGTTCTGCCACTAGCTGGAGTTCAAGTTGGTTCAGTTAACGTTCATTTGTAAGTTCAGTTTTCTCTAAGGGGGGCAGAGTCCCATTCATGGAATGTGTGTGCGCGGAAAGAAATGGTCAGTTATGACTCAACAGAAGTGTTTCAAAATTTGTACAGAGCTTTCTACATGTTTGTCCTTATCAATTCATTCACTGTATGTATACAGTCTGTTTATGTACTACTAGTTCTACTACTGCATCACAGTGATAATGCAAGGATGTCCATGCAGCAGACAATCATGTCTTAGTTACCTAATGTTGCCATGATAGAGTGGATGCCCATGCTAGTAGTACAGTGAAACCTCGCTATACCGCCACCCGTTATACAGCCATTCCCGCATACCGCCAGCTTTTCGCCATGGAACGGATCTGACACCTATACAAAGTCACTAAAAATCTCGTTATTCCGCCATCCGCCAACAGTTTAACTGTTACATTCATAACGAGTATAGTAAATATTGCTCGTTATACCGCCAACGTAAATTTAACCCCCCACTCCCCACCTCCTCTACCTAAATCCAGCTAACAGACGGAACATCACTTGACGCCACAGTCTGTGCTTGTTTTGTTACTCAAACACCAATCCTACTACAGTACACACTCTTCGCTTTTTGGAAGTGAAGTCCTGATAGGCCTACTGATGGGGCATGCAGTAGGAAAGGCGGGTCACAGTTTAATCTCCTCTCGCTCAATAGACCTAGAGAGTTTGTGAACGAACGTAAGCGCGCGTGAGGTGATGCATCAACTGGTTCGTACCGGTCGCGGGGTACAACGCAAACAGCACACATTGATCGTGTGATTCTCCGACCCGGATGTGTAATGTGTAGTAGTCAACTTCTTTTCTTATCATTCTCCAACTTGACACATACGCTTCCAATCCTTAGTTCTTGCATGTTTTTTTAATTTTAACTGTATTGTTTTAAAATCAACTCAAGTCCTTAACATTGTTTTGTTACCTGATGGCCGAAAAACGCTCAAGACACGCGCTGACTGTGAAAAAAAAAATACAAATGAAAGCAATGTAAACTTCAAAATGACCACGAAAGTTATGTCTAGTGGAGAGATAAGGGAGATAACTGCATTATTTTAAACATGTTAGCCAATCAAATGTTGATAAATTACTTATTTTCCTTGTTCTACATGGTACAGTCGAGCACAGAAAACTCGAACACACTAATCTCGAATTCACGGAAATGTCGAACGCTGTTATCGGCCCCTTTTAAATGCCTCTGTTTTCTTTGTATTGTTAACACGATTTTCTCGAACTCTCAACACGCATTTCTCGAACGATTTCATCATCATCTACCCGATCTCAAAGCGGCGAAATGACTGATAAAGCCTTTCTTTGTCTGGCGTTGCTCGTCCCAGTGTTAGTGATAAGGGAAAGGTGTGCGGGAGAGCCGTGGTAATGGGCAAGGGATCAAGACAATGCTTTGTGTGGCTCTATTGAATCAGCGGGAGAGGGGTGGTGTAGTGATTGAGCATGCAGAATGACCTGGCGGGTGGTGGACTAGGTCAACACACGCTGCGATAAATTTTATTGCGTCGAACATGACGCGATGCGCATAGAGTGACGTGGCGGGGCAATAGGTAATAGCAGACTGGCAATAGTGCCGCTCCTAATTTCTTTCTTTTCCTCGATTAACGTCGAACACATCAGGATTATTACACTTATGCACCGAAGTTCGATCTACTCTGACGAAATCAGGTGATTTTCGTCTTCTGTTCATTAAATTCAGTTTATTTGTCATAATTTTATGTGGAACGTCGGAAACAGGGAAGGGTGGTAATTCTAATTATTTTAAGATCAGAGCAGATTAGTGTTGTGTGGTTATCTCCCCTTACCAGTCCCTCTAGTCGATGGTAATTGTGAAAATATTGCCGTCACGGGAATCTCGAATTACGGAAATCTCGAACACTTTTTTCGATCCCGGAGAAATTCGAGCTTTCCGTGCTCGACTGTATTTTCGTTGTACCGCCATTCTCGTTATACGGTACCGCCATTTTTCTGTTTGCCCCTTACTTGGCGGTATAACGAGGTTTCAGTGTATAATAAAGGCTAATACAGTCTAAACCATTTATAACAGGCCCTGATATAACAGTTATCCGACTATAACAGGGATTTTTCAAATCTCCATTTTTTTTCCTCTTTATCTTTAGTAAAATATATCGGCCATAACAGGGCCCAACGAAAGCCAAACTGGTTATAACAGGGATACCGAGACACGGTCAAGTAATTAAAAAAAAGTGGATTTTAGCTCTTGTGTACCTCTGCATGTAGGTCTAGCATTACTCATTATGCAGTGCAGTCCAGTGAACGAAAACACGATCACGCGAGCAAGGCTAGCGCAACTAATGCTAGCCTAGTGTGAAGGCAATCGAAAGTAAACAGTGTCTGGACCATGTCAGTTTACTTTTATTGCAATGTACTGATGAAAAAGATGAGCTTGAATGCATGTAAGACATGATCTGTATTTGATATACACTGTCTAAGCAGCACAGCACTGTTATGGGGCGTTTTTGCATTATTTCAGCTGTGCACTGTTTCCGTATGGAGCCATCCATCTTGATCAATACAAAAGTGATGACAACTACAGGAAATCTTAAAAGCCATATAGGCCAATCGCCGAGGTTCATATGGCAGAAGACAATCAAAGGGATTGCATTACTGAACATGGCAGCGTTTAAACTTCTTAGAAAGAATCTCTATTACAGTTTATCAAAACAGAAGTTCCTGGGCGCACTATTGGACCATGGCTGACTACCACAGGGCATACTAGATGCCACACTATCCAACTACCATGGTCCCCTTTGCAGAAGACAAATAAAAGGGATGACCATACTTAACATGATACACTGGCGTCCAGAATTGTTTACACTTTGCAAGGAAGCTTCTAGACCAAAAGTGATGACAACAACAAACCGTTTATTTATTTCCCTTGGATATCTGATTTAACAGGGATCTGATATAACAGGGATTTTGCTTTGGTCCCACAGTCCCTGTTATATCAGGTTTCGACTGTATATTAGTCTATGTGTCATGAAATGCAGTCTCTCGTGCCCTTCTTTTCTCTCTCTCCATACTCTGCTCCTCTCTTCTCGTCTTGTTGATGTCTTTATCCAGTTTTTCTCCTCCCTACTTCCAATGCCTCCTGACTCTCAAGGCCCTCATCACATTGCAGGGGTGATAAGAATGGCGCTGATGGAAATGTCAGTTTTTTTTATATTTGTTATTGTTTTACAGTAAAATATTGATAAGCTGATGCAGCTTTTGAAATGGGATATAGACTACAGTGAAACCTCGCTATACCGCCACCCGTTATACCGCCATTCCCGCATACCACCAGCTATTCGCCGTGGAACAGATCTGACACCTATACAAAGTCACTAAAAATCTCGTTATACTGCCATCCGCCAACAGTTTGCTCGCTTCCGCTCATGCTTCGGATTCCCATACCGCTCACTATCCGCTCACATTCGAGAACGCCGATTAGCGCGTAATTTCAATGTTAAATTGCGAATGGGCGGAAGTACGAATATACTATAATAATACCGGAAGTAGTATTTAGTTGGCGCGTGGGGGCAGTTGGATTGAGTTTATCGACGAGTTTCGCTTTCTTTGCACTTTGAGTTACACGATGGCTGAATCAAGACGAAATGGTGGTGGAGATGGGTTCGATTTCATGCAAACTCTTATCGCTGTTTAGCCTGTTGCAAGGCAATTTGCTGAGACTGTTTTGTTAAAACACACCAGGAATAATGTGATAAACTTTTATTACTTTTCACTGCAAGTTGACTGTAAGAAAGGCTAAGATTCATGAGAGTGGAATTTTTAACATTTTTTGTGTTCAGAAAGCAAAAAAAACATTCATAATTGGAGTAAATGTCCTTGAAATTGTGTTTTAATTAAAGTTCATCCATTTCTACAACTGCTGTGTAAGTTTCAGGTATGTGAGTGCTGTAGATATTGTTTGGTAGTGTTTTTTGTATACCCACTATAATTTCTCACATTTAATGGGAAAGAATTTGGGAATCAGGGGACATAAGAGGAATTTCAATTTGGGAGAATAAGTGTTAACTGTTACATTCATAACCTGAGTATAGTAAATATTGCTCGTTATACCGCCAACTTAAATTTAACCCCCACTCCCCACCTCTACCTAAATCCACCTAACAGACGGAACATCACTTGGCGCCACAGTCTCTGCTTGTTACTCAAACACCAATCCTACTACACACTCTTCGCTTTTTGGAAGCGAAGTCCTGATAGGCCTACTGATGGGGCATGCAGTGGGAAAGGCGGATCACAGTTCAATCTCCTCTCGCTCAATAGGCCTAGAGAGTTTGCGAACGAACGTATGCGCGCGCGAGGTGATGCTTCAACTGGTTCGCACCGGTCGCGGGGTACGAAGCAAACAGCACACATTGATCCATGACGAAGGCCTAGCGCTCGTGTGATTCTCCGACCCGGATGTGAAATGTGTAGTATTCAACTTCTTTTCTTATCATTCTCCAACTTGATACATACGCTTCCAATCCTTAGTTCTTGCTTGTTTTTAATTTTAACTCTATTGTTTTAAAATCAACTCAAGTCCTTGACGTTGTTTTGTTTACCTGATGGCAGAAAAATGCTGTGAAAGAGAAGCGCGAGATAAGTGAAGGTTTATGTCTAGTGGAGAGATAAGGGAGATAACTGCATTATTTTAGACATGTTAGCTAGTCCAATGTTGGTAAATTACTTATTTCCCCTGTTCTACATGGTATTTTCGATGTACCGCCATTCTCGTTATAGTTATACCGCCATTTTTCTGTTTGCCCCTTACTTGGCGGTATAACGAGGTTTCAATGTACTCTTTTGAATTTTTATTTTAAAGCAGTTTCTGTCTCTCATTAGGAAAATCACATTTTTCTCATAAATTCTTGAGCTTTTTATATGATCTTTAATAAACTTTTACAGCATACGATATTTTGCATTAAAATTTAATAAAATATACACTGAAACCTCGTTATACCGCCAAGTAAGGGGCAAACAGAAAAATGGCAGTATAACGAGAATGGCGGTACAACGAAAATACCATGTAGAACAGGGGAAATAAGTACAGTAATTTACCAACATTGGACTGGCTAACATGTCTAAAGTAATGCACTTATCTCCCTTTCAAACAATAGAGTTAAATTTAAAAACAAGCAAGAACTAAGGATAGGAAGCGCATGTGTCAAGTTGGAGAATGATAAGAAAAGAAGTTGACTACTATACATTACACATCCGGGTCGGAGAATCACACGAGCGCTAGGCCTACGTCATAGATCAATGTGTGCTGTTTGCATCGTACCCCGCGACCGGTGCGAACCAGTTGAAGCATCACCTCGCACGCGCTTACGTTCGTTCGCAAACTCTCTAGGCCTGTTGAGCAAAAGGAGATTTGGACTGTGACCCGCCTTTCCCACTGCATGCCCCATCAGTAGGCCTATCAGGACTTCGCTGAAGAGTGTGTAGTAGGATTGGTGTTTGAGTAACAAGCACAGACTGTGGCGCCAAGTGATCTCGATCTGTTAGCTGGATTTAGGTAGAGGTGGGGAGTGGGGGTTAAATTTATGTTGGCGGTATAACGAGTATTATTTACTATACTCAAGTTATGAACGTAACATTTAAACTGTTGGCGGATGGCGGTATATCAGATCCGTTCCACGACGAAAAACTGGCGGTATGCGGGAATGGTGGTATAACGGGTGGCGGTATAGCGAGGTTTCACTGTAAGTTTCAACTGTTGGAATGGTATGTAGGCTTGAGTTTTGATTTTAAACTACATGTACAGTAGCCATTTTATCCTATTGCAGTAGATGTTACAGTCACTTTCTTCTTGAATGAATCCTTGAGTCTGTTTATGATCTTTAGTATGGTTTTATAGCATAACATGTTTTTCAGTAAATATAAGCAGTGGAACACTGATATAAAGAACAGGCCTGGGCAAAAATATTTGTTCTTTATATCAGTAGTTCTTTATATCCATCCACCACCCAGATTTCACCAAAACACAACACACAATACAAAACAATGAGGATCCGCAGGTTCAAACTGAAAATAATTGATTCATTCAATCTCATTTACATAATATGAAAAAACATTGGTGCAGTAAATGACATGTGTCCTCTGTTAACCAAGTATAGCCACTAATAACAAGTTTAACAAGTTTATTGCGAATAAGCCCAAATAAGTACCAGGAGAAACAAAAATCTAAAATCTTTAACACTCCTCTCCCCTCCCCAGTCTTTACACAAAAACTCTACTTCTTAAAATCCAGAGTGTATGCAGCTCTCTTTCTCGATGCCATCGTGTACTGTTCTAGTGTAGTGTCAATCTGTTGGATAGGGCCTATAGCCTAACAGCGTGTAGCACCGTGTCTTTGTTTTGAACAGGAAGTTAGGAAGTTCTCGAATCTCTAAATTATCAGGAAATTCGATTTCTAAGTGTACAGTCTTGTTGCACAGTCACTGTGTTAATCAAACTGATCCACAATCCCACATTTGTCGGTAATTGCTGAGGTTTAGACTATATTCACAGCTGACCCAACATTTATGACGCGCTGTCTATCTTATTCTTTCAATATTTTATGTCTGACCCGGTTTTCAATGTAAACACAGCTGATTGCTGTTTCCGCACATGCGCATTAGGCCGGCTGACCTTCTGTCGACAGACGCAAGTGGCCGAAACTTGTTCGGCTGTTTTCGTTGGGCCTAAGTCTAGGCTAGCTTTGCAGACTGGATGTTCGGACCAGTTCGTTATTTCCGTTACGAAAAAAGAGGAAAACTACTGACTCGGGCACCGAGATGGGTTCGTTTCATCCGTCAGTTCTTTATTATCTGTTCGCTACATGCGTGAAAATTTTATTGAGTTAAAGAGCAAAAAAATCGGGGCAAACAAAGATGTTCTTTATTTCCGTCAATTCGTTTCAAGCGTGTTCGTTATAAGTGTGTTCCACTGTATTTGTAATGGGGTGTACGTTGAAGTATGATACATGTAGGCCTATAGTATAAAAGAAGTCACTTCATTCTACTTCAGTAAATTATGCATAGACTAGCCACTTTCTTATGACTTCTTAAATCTTTTTATGGTCTTTGTACGTTTGAGAGGCATTTCATGTTTTGCAGTCATATGATTTAAATTGTTGTATTTAAAGGCAGCAGATTTGTTTGTTACAGATTTGTTTGCTACAGACTTGCATGTTTGAATTCATAATAATGTCCAGTTACATCCTTGAGACTCGGTGGATGTGGAGGAATTGGAATGGAATTAGTTATGTCTGTCAAGATGGAATCAGGAATTGGTCGTTAATTTCAGATTTTAGCAGAGATCAGACAGTTTAAAATGAATCACCGAAAGTGTTCATTCAGCCGGAATTCACTGGAATCATTTTGCAAACTTGTACATCACATAAAGTAGTGTTCTTATTACCTGGAGCATCCCCTACTGGTGGAGCATTTCTGAAGAAAAAAAATTGGGGGGNGGGGGGGGGGGGTGTGGCAGTAAGAATGTAGCGTGCAGTCAGGCAGGTTTCTCTGGCATGTTGATCTTGTTACAGTGAAACTTGAATATAACGAGCACGGATAAAACGAGTTCTCGCATGTACCGAGCAAAATGAAAATCCCCGTTTTTTTTCCTTCTTTGTAATAGTAAACTTGCCTTTCATATAACGAGCACAAAATCCGCTAAACGCGGTCCTAACGAGGTAACCGACCACCTGCAATTAAGCCCTCGCAACCCTTTCGTCCGCAATGAAACTTTCAGCGGCGAGGAACTCGAACGTTTAGACTACGTAACAATTGCCAACAACAGGCAAGTGTCGATGTAATTTACCAGTAGGATTACCGGTACAAACTAGTTGCGCAGTAGGCCAAGAAGCGGGGTAGGGAAGGATGCGGTGGAGATGTGACCATGCGACGGGAGGAAGATGGGATTGATATGCTCGGCTAATGATTGGCCAAGCCTGTTGTTTAGACCAATCGTTGCGCTAGGCAATTTTGATTTCAATCATAGGCCTAACATTAACAATCGCAGAAACGGTAATTACGATCGGTCAGTCAATCGTTTCTCGACTCTCAACATTTGCATTGCTTTGTTTACACCTGTCAATGATGGAATCGAAGAAGAGAAAATGTCTGTTCTTCGAAACAAAACTAAAAATAATCGAAGAAGTCGAGAGAAAGCAGAAGAGCAAGGCAGAAATTTGTCGTGAAAACGGCATCGCAACAAGCCGCTATTAAAACATGGCGGTACCTTGCCACGCCGCGGGGCTCCCAGGTTTGTGGCAAACTTGTGGCATGCTGGCATGTTTACCTGGGTGACCCCTGAGTAGACAAGACGCTTCCGCTCTACCCGCAGCGAGCAGTCTAGCCATGTTAGATCTAGTACATGTATTATATAGGTCTCCCTGACACTGCTGACAGTTGTTACATGATTTTCAGTGGACCATCGGTTCTAACGAGCACCGACGGTCGGTTCCGACGACCTCGTTATATCCGAGTTTCACTGTATTAAATTAAGGTTTTGCATAAAAACAGTGTGGAAGAAATTATGTTAGTCTGAACAGAGATCAACTAATTCAGCGGCTTTGCCCCCTTCACTCCCTCCCCACCACATCCACCTTCACAACGTGACGTTATTGGGTTTTGTTACAAGAGCCAAAGACTGGTTTCAAGATTACATTGGAATCTTACTGCAACAACACGGATATTGGC
The DNA here is from genome assembly GCA_033807755.1 of Ellobium chinense. NCBI lineage: Eukaryota > Metazoa > Mollusca > Gastropoda > Ellobiida > Ellobiidae > Ellobium > Ellobium chinense. The sequence goes on along the minus strand of JAWQUT010000184.1, from coordinate 253,288 downwards.
CCATACATACCCCTTGATTCAGAGTTCACTTTAATTAAAACTCTGGGTGAGGTAGTTGATTTCATCCTTATACAGTGAAATAAAGAGGATTTAGGTTTGAACCTCAGAACATGTTCACTTGAACTGAAAATTCAAACTACAGTAGGGGAAGGTTGGGATACATGGGACGCAGGATACATGGGACAATTGCAAAATCTCAGAAACAATGAGACATCGATGTGCCATACTTGCATGAATCTACAGCCCACATGACCGAACAACCCGCCATTTCATTCCCAGCCTTCACTTTCGCTTTCGGCTTTCGGTTCGAGCTGTGCCGATGGGAAAATTTGACATCGTTTTCTTTGCTTTTTTGATGCGCTGATTTCGTCATCTGGTGGCTTCCAGTTCCAGAGAAATATCAATAGACATAATTGTCCGTTATTGTTATCATTTCAACATTCATGTCATGTTTTCATTTCTATCATGTTTAAATCGTAGAACCCAGAGTCCCTCGTTGAGTGTCATCAGGTAGGGGTTGGGATAGATGGGACAAAAAAAAGTCTTGCTGTTGGGATGCATGGGACAGGTGTCACATGTATGCCAACACAGTGTCCCATGTATCCCAACAAGAAAAATACACATATCTTCGTTGTTGTTTCTCATATGTGTGGCCAGTGTGGAACTTCTTCACCAACATTGTCTCATATTTTCTCCAGATTATGCCCCAATACCACCAGCGTACATGTCTTGTCAGTTGCTTTTTAGATATTGACAAATTTTATTACTTGTGCCATGTATCCTTTTGGTTTGTCCCATCCATCCCTCACCTGTCCCATCCATCCCACCTTTTGGTGATGATCAAAACAGTCGCAGTATAGTAAAGCTCTGAGGCTTTGGCTGACGTCAGTATACCAAAAGTAGTCTAGATGGACTCCCTTTTTGCACACATCAAAAGTTTGTACACGTCTATAATAGATTGTTAGAAAAATCAATTTGAATAAAAAATCCAATTTCTTGTCCCATGTATCCCAACCTTCCCCTAATTCATTTCTTGCTGACTCCACCGTAAAAGCTATGGTTTTAACTCCACTATGTTAGATCTAGTGACAGCAATCTGCAGATGCATGCTGTCTGCCATCTCGAGTCTCGATGGAAACTCTGGATTGGACTGGAGACTCTTGCATTGTGCGAAATAGATTTATATACAGTATAATAATTGTCTCATTGCTTTATCACCAAGGGTGATTTGTTCCATTATAATTAAAAAGAGCCGTGGGTAATTTAATGCCCCATGAAAGCCTCCAAAGCGGCCAATAACGAACACCTGGAAGATTTAAACATTTCCATTTTCTTCTGATGTTTCATCCTCTGCTATTATCAGATGAAAATTTCAAATACAGTGAACCTGTTACAACGAGCTCGGATTCAGGGAGACCTCGCATTTAACGAGGGAAATGAAAATCCCCGTTGTTTTTTTTTCCCTTTTTATAATAGTACTAAATGTACCTCTGATCCAACAAATACAAAATTCAGCAACCTCGGCTCTAACGAAGTCGTCATCTTAAAGTTTAGGCCATCGCACATCCTTTTCACCCGCAATAAAACTGTTGGCAGCGAGCAACTGCCGAAGGTTTACGTAACATCAGTCTACATTAGGGGGCTGGTTGGCACACTTTTCACAGTTTTTTAATTATGCACTACCCACATTAAATTTTAAGTATTATCTCAATATCTGTATGTAACATTCAACATGAACATTTGGGCTATGGAAAAATGAATGGATGCATAAGTTTACATTTATTATCTGCTTCAAATTTTACGTTTTTCACCACTGACCAAAATGTGCCAATCTGCCCCTTGCGGGGGTTGGTTGACACAGCACCGGGGGTTGGTTGACACAATATGGGGGTCAATTGGCACGTTTCAGATTAGGAACACAACGTCATGGCAAATGTCCAAAATTATGACATATTTAATCTGTAACAAATGCTGTGATATACGGTGAAACTCGAATATAACGAGCACGGATAAAACGAGTTCTCGCATGTACCGAGCAAAATGAAAATCACCGTTTTTTTCCCTTCTTTGTAATAGTAAACTTGCTTTTCATATAACGAGCACAAAATCCGCTAAATTCGGCCCTAACGAGGTAACCGACCTGCAATTAAGCCCTCGCAACTCTTACGTCCGCAATAAAACTTTCAGCGGCGAGGAAGTCGAACGTTTAGGCTACGTAACAATTGCCAACAATAGGCAAGTCTCGCTGATTACCGGTACAAACTATTTGCACAGTAGGCCAAGAAGCGGGGTAGGGAAGGATGCGGTGGAGATGTGATCATGCGACGGGAGGATGATGGGATTGATATGCTCGGCTAATGATTGGCCAGGCTTTTGTTTAGACCAATCATTGCGCTAGGCAGTTTTGATTTCAATCATAACAATCGCAGAAACGGTGATTACGATCGGTCAGCCATTCGTTTCTCGACTCTCAACATTTGCATTGCTTTGTTTACACCTGTCAATGATGGAATCGAGGAAGAGAAAATGTCTGTCCTTCGAAACAAAACTAGAAATAATCGAAGAAGTCGAGAGAAAGCAGAAGAACAAGGCAGAAATTTGTCGTGAAAACGGCATCGCAACAAGCACACTTTCAGAGTTAAGTACCCTCCACATAGACTTACAGGGCTAGACTGCTCACTCAGCCCGCGACGTCCCCTGCCACTATTAAAACATGGCGTTACGTGGCCACGCCGCGGGGGCCCCCAGGTTTGTGGCAAACTTGCGGCATGCTGGCATGTTTACCTGGGTGACCCCTGGGTAGACAAGGCGCTTCCGCTCTACCCCCAGCGAGCAGTCTAGCCATGTTAGATCTCGTATATGGGTCTCCCTGACACTAATGACAGTTTTTACATGATTTTCAGTGGACCATGCGTGTAACGAGCCATCGGTTCTAACGAGCACCGACGGTCGGTCCCGACGACCTCGTTATATCCGAGTTTCACTGTATTCAGTAGGCTACATAGGAAAATGAATTTAATTTGTATTAAAAATAATGCTGCTTACATGTCATATCAAGTACGCACTAGTATATTATACTGTATGTACGGGTGCAATTTGTTTTAATTCAAAAGGCAAATGTTACACAACTGTCTTTCAGACTAGTGATGCCTACTGGAATTCCAGATCATTAATGACTTTGTGGGTGCTAATTTCTATATCTTTATGTTTTCCCCATGAGTCTTAAATTGTGGGTGTGCAGTAAGTATTGTTTCTTTCCCCTGAAACATAAATTATACCTTGTGGACAAATAACACTTTGTTTTTTCTTTCCAGATGTGCCACAACAACCTTAATTGGCCGTGGAAGTGCTCTCGGCATGCAGATCCCTCCTTTCTTTGTCTTCAAAGGGACAAGGTTCCACGCTGCCTACATCGAAAATGCAACCCCAGGTGCGGCTGGTACAGTGTCACCCACTGGCTGGTCCAGTGCAGTGATCTTCAGTACCTATTTGAAGGAGCACTTCTTAAAGTTCATCCCCTGACCTGATCCTAGGTCCCCTATCTTGGTGCTGTACGACGGCCATAAAACTCATGTCACCATTGATTGACATCATTGAGTGGGCAAGGGAGAACAACATAATTCTCTTTGTGCTACCAGCACACACAAACCATGTCCTCCAACCACTCGACCTGGCTTGTTTCGGAGATTTGGAAAAAGTCTTTACAACCCTGAAACACGGATACATCAGGAACCACCCTGCAGCCTCCCTGGCCAACACAGAAATCAGCGAGTTTGGCAGCAGGGTTTAGGAAGGCTGGCATATTTCCCTTCTCTGGTCTCGATGCTATTGATCCTGCAATTTTTTGTCCTGGGGGAAGTGTATCAGAAACCCACTCAGGAAGAGCATCCAAATGAGGCAAATGATCCTGAGGATATTTTTACCGCACGGGAACAGCGCTCAGCTGAAGCACAACAACAGGAAACAAAGAAAAGGAGGGTATTAGGCAGCATTGTGGGAGGGAAGAATATCACAGATGACCAGGTGGCCCAAAAGGTGAAAGAGCACATTAACGCAACCAATTCAGCAAAGACCACAGCAACAACCAAGCAAACCAGAGCTGTGGCAGGACCTTCTGCAATGGATTCTCAGACTGTTGTGTGTGCAGGGATGAATTCCCGCCCCATGCCGACAGCTCAGTTACTGACTTCTCTTGGGGCGGGTGTGATCTCTGCACACACTGGGTGCACTTATCGTGGTGCGTTGAACAAGATTGTATAGCAAACACCACATACATATGCCCATGCCACATGAATGATGAGGAGTGAATAAGCACCACTGAGGTAGTGATTTTTTTTATTTGTACTTGCTTGTTTGTGTAGTGTGTGTGTGAGTGTATGTGTGTGTATGTGCGCGGGTTTGTGTGTGTGTGTGGTGTGTGTGTGTGGTGTGTATGAGTGCATGAGAGTGAGAGATTTACTATGTCCCCGCTACATTCTGGCTTTTTTCTGTATTCATTAAAACGATGAATTTCTTCATTAAATGTAACTTGAATTCTGGAATATTTCTGTGTTGATCTGAGTCTGAGTGAATGGCTCTGATTGTTTATCTTTGTGTGGTAAATACATGTGGGATTAGACTATTCCATTATAAATTGACAATTAAACTTTGTTGCTAGATTCAAGATCTAATGCAAACAACATAAGCAAAACAAGTTTAAGTTTAAGTAGGTACCCCAAACCAAAATTTTTGAATAGCTTTATTGATCCAGTTGAAACACCACTGTTTAGAGCTCAATGAACTGAGCAGTTTGGTACCAAATTTATCTTTGTGGAGTTATTTTTAAGGAAGATATGGCCTTTCAAAGTACGACTTTTGGGGGCCATTCTTGCCCTTTTTGGAGTGGCACCGAATGCCAACTTTGGACCATCGTAACTCCAAATATATTCATCTTGAAATCTTAATACTTACTGAACAAACAAACAGCACTACAGACAACACACTCAATTATTTTCAAGGTTCTAAAAACATAACAACCACTTTATTTGCCATTGTGAAAACCAGACATCATCAATTTTTACACTTTTCGGCAAAGGTAGTAGTTAAAAAAACAGAATGTTCATCATTTTCAACAACTCATACAAAATCAACCGTTTAAGATACATGGACCATATTTATATCAAATTTATCAGGGAAACAAGCTCTTTAACACTAGATTAAAAAGAAAAAGGTAGTCCTGAAGAAAAATTCAAGAGACAGTGGGCAAAATCAGGACAACTTACATTTTTCGGCAAATGAAGATTAGCCATGCATCTCAATCATTGTGACTAAAATGACTTTGCCCAAACAGCTATTCAATTTAATAAAAATAATACAGCAGATGGGTAAAGGGGAAGGGGAAATGAGTACTGGTATGGTTGGGTTGGGGGGAAGGAGGGGGGTAGAAAAATAACAAGTACAATGCATATCATGGGCCTTTTTTTAAAAAACAAAACACTATCTAAAAACTGGAGGAGAGGGGGGAACATCCCTGAGGACACTGAAAGCATGTTATATTCTTGTTTACTAAAGTTAACAATACAGCTCATCTGAATAGGCTAACTTACTTATATAAGCCACAGTGTTTAGTCTTTTAATTCCAATGACTGCTGGGATAGTTCACTGTATAGAAATAGTGGGGGTGTTAGTGTGGGGGCAGCACTCTAAAAATAAAAAAAAATGATGAAACTTTAGTATAAAATAACCAATAATTAATCATAACAAAAACAATTCAAAGTAAAAAAGATGTTAAAAAAATACAAAAACGTTCTTAACCCGAATGTAAAGGAATAATTTGTATCTGTCCATTTGAACTACGTTACAGTACACACTTCCCTGTGCCGGACGAACCCATTCGCGGCCATCTTTCCACAATGGCGTCTCGGCAGCCCGCCCCGCATCCATTCTTACTGCACCGGGAATCCGTTTGTTTACATTTTTTGACGTGACAGCGCAGGCGCGCCAGCAGAGCCAGAACTATGAAAGTTTCGCACAAAAAAGAAAATTGATTTCTCTTTATTTTGATATGAAAATGGCCCGTGTATTGTCATCCACAGGCGAGATATTAACAAATGAAGTCTTTCCACAAGCCTAACAGCCCTAATATTTCACATAAATAGGCGACTTTTGGTACCAAAATAAACTGCATTCAAAGCTGCATCCAATAGTATCAATCTCGTGCCTGTGCATTGCTTGGCGCGCCTGCGATAGACGAAAGGGGAGAGGAGGGGTGCGGCGACAGGTCACGGCTCGGATAAAAAAAAAACGAAATAGTGACATTTTTCTCAATGTGACAAAACCTATTGCTTATTTCACAAAACATATCAAACCAACATGTTTAGAAAGCAGAAAAGACACACTTTCCGGTGATATAATTTTTATTATGGTTATCACAAGTTTTACGGCCATAATTATCAGTTCAAAACCAGTGATTTTCATTTTTCGCCACCGACGGGAGCCGCGCGAGGCGGGTTTTGGGTACCTAGTTTAAGTGAACCTTACCTTTTCTCCTGTGAGAAAACAACCTTTGAACACAACACACCACTTTTCTCTATCTCTCTCTCTGAATTCTCTAATTACAGTGAAACCTCGCTATACCGCCACCCGTTATACCGCCATTCCCGCATACCGCCAGCTTTTCGCCGTGGAACGGATCTGACACCTATACAAAGTAACTAAAAATCTCGTTATACCGCCATCCGCCAACAGTTTAACTGTTACGTTCATAACTTGAGTATAGTACATAAATATTGCTCGTTATACCGCCAACGTAAATTTAACCCCCCACTCCCCACCTCTACCTAAATCCAGCTAACAGACGGAACATCACTTGACGCCACAGTCTGTACTTGTTACTCAAACACCAATCCTACTACACACTCTTCGCTTTTTGGAAGCGAAGTCCTGATAGGCCTAGTGATGGGGCATGCAGTGGGAAAGGCGGGTCACAGTTCAATCTCCTCTCGCTCAATAGGCCTAGAGAGTTTGCGAACGAACGTAAGCGCGCGCGTGGTGATGCTTCAACTGGTTCCCACCGGTCGCGGGGTACGATGCAAACACTACACATTGATCTATGACATAGGCCTAGCGCTCGTGTGATTGTCCGACCCGGATGTGTAATGTGTAGTAGTCAACTTCTTTTCTTATCCTTCTCCAACTTGACACATACGTTTCCAATCCTTAGTTCTTGCTTGTTTTTAATTTTAACTCTATTGTTTTAAAGGGAGATAACTGCATTATTTTAGACAATGTTAACCAGTCCAATGTTGGTAAATTACTTGTTCTACATGGTATTTTCGTTGTACCGCCATTCTCGTTATACCGCCATTTTTCTGTTTGCCCCTTACTTGGCGGTATAACGAGGTTTCAGTGTAGATCCTTGAAATAACGAAACACAGTCTACATCCACATTTCTTCACCAACAGTGCTCAACTGGAGCACCATACTCTAATTTTTTAGGTTTCCTTTCTGACATGCGCAATGGACGAAAACTGGGTCGGGAGAAGTGGAACAGCTAACACCGACATGGTGCCCAAAAACGGGGCAGAAACACAAACCAGACCCCTCAAATCGGGTTGTTATGCTGTAATTTTCAGTGAGGAGGGGATATCACATTAATTTTACCCGCTTGCAATGGAGCGATATGCTCGGCTGATGATTGGCCAAACCTTTTGTTTGGACCAATCATTGTGCTTGGCGAAATTTTTGTCACAGACTCGGAGACGGCGATTGAAACCGTTCGTTTCTCAACATTTACACTGCTTCGTCTACATTTTTAAAAAAAACTTAATCGGTTAATGTATCAGCTCGCGATGTCACGCCAATGGTGTCTGGAGTCAAGGGTTGCAACCAGCCATTAGTGCAAAGTTAAGTGTACAGCATACATGTACCTTCTTAGCTAAAGGTTCTCATTAGAGATAGACCAGTTTCACATGACCTGCAGAGACATTGCGTTCAACAAGACCTCGGCTTCAACGAGGACTGAAGGTCGGTCCCAGCGACCTCGTTAGATCCGAAGTTCACTGTATAATAGAAATACGTGTACAGTAGTTTAAAAAACGAAATGCGTGGAACCAAACACTTAGGTTCTGTTTAGACAATGAAGTCTATAAAGAGGGAAGTAAACAAGAGTTTCTTGTTTCCTTTAATATTTTTTTTTAGCGGTACTTTCCCTCAGATTTAACGTTTTTGTTTTGTGCGCTCTGAAACTTGGAGGATTGATATAGAAAACTTTGAACCAGAGGATGGGGGAGAAGACGCACCCTCACATGCAACGTCCCATGTTGCATACCAGAAGAAAACCCATCAGAAGTCAGTGTGATTCTCAAGAAAGAGAGGATGAGTTCAAATTTGTATGCAGAGAACCGTTATCTTCCGAGATCACATATGCCCTACATGTAGACTAGTTCGGCAGGCAAAAAGACAGCCCACCAAGGTGACTGACTGATTTGACTTTACTTAAAGAGTCAGCTAGGACAAGGAGTGCATTGTTGTTTCTTTCGTATTCGTTTTGGTAGTCTCCGACAGCCAACAAGGGGAGTCTATGCGTTTTGTGGTGGAGCTTAGACGTTTTTTTTAGATTAAGACCATGTACAAGTTGCAGTCCGTCGGTCGCCAGACTTGCTTTGGCTCTTTTTAAAACCCCTTGGCTCCCAAATAACTGATTGGCATTTTGGCTCCAACAGACTTTAGGTGACTTTGCTATACAAAAAGTGCTTGCAATTCTCTCTAACTTTCCAGTCATGGTTTGGCTATTTTTGGTTCTTTTTCATTTGCGATTTGGCTCCGCTCGAAAATAAGAGTCTGGCAACCATGATCGGAAGCTCACACTATAGCGGCATTTACATGTGGTTTCAAATTTGCCGTTGGCACAAATTAATTTCCTGTTACATGCAATCTCCTTGTGTCGGAGGAGAATGTGGCAGGAATCAAGGATAATCTGAATGCTAATGAATGAGGCAGAGATATAAGTAAAGTAAAGACCACTCTCAAGTCAGTACATGTCTTCTGTTGCTTCCGCATTAGTCGCAGCCATCTTGGGTTGCCTATTGATAACAACGCCCGCTGTCCGAGAGACGGCACCTTCATACTCAAAATGACGTCAAAGAAGAGCAAACAAACGCTGCCATATCATGTTGCTTACTACATTTCTGGTGTTTCAGGATGACAAATTGTGATTACAATTATTTCTTCAGTTAGCAATCCATCCACTTATTCTCCCATATTGAAATTCCTCTTATGTCCCCTGATTCCCAAATTCTTTCCCATTGAATATGAGAAATTATAGTGGGTACACAAAAAGCATCACCAAACAATAACTATTTCACTCACATACCTGAAACTTACACAGCAGCTGTAGAAATGGATGAACTTTAATTAAAACACAATTTTGAGGACATTTACTCCAATTATGAATGTTTTTTTCGTTCTCTGAACACAAAAAATGTTAAAAATTCCACTCTCATGAGTCTTAGCCTTTCTTACAGTCTAACTTGCAGTGAAAAGAAATATAAGTTTATCACATTATTCCTGGTGTGTTTTAACAAAACAGTCTCTTTTTAACAAAACAGTCTCTGCAAAATGCCTTGCAACAGGCCAAATAGCGATAAGAGTTTGCATGAAATCGAACGCATCTCCACCACCATTTCGTCTAGATTCAGCCATCGTGTAACTCGAAGTGCAAAGAAAGCGAAACTCGTCGATAAACTCAATCCAACTGCCCCCACGCGCCAACTAAAGACTATTTCCGGTATTATTATATATTCGTACTTCCGCCCATTCGCTATTTAACATTGAAATTACGCGCTAGTAGGCGCTCTTGAATGTGAGCGGATAGCGAGCGGTATGGGAATAAGAGGCATGAGCGGAAGCGAGCGGTATGGTAGAATAAGTGTTAATACTGTATTTGAATGGCAGTTAAGAAAGTTCCGGACGTCCGATTTTTTTCCGGTCATTCACCACGTCCACTGGAGCCTAAAACAGTTGAGAAACCTTTTGTTAAACTTTTTTTGGGGGGTTGGGGTGTTGGGTTTTTTTTTCATATATATTATCTAACCGACTTGCTCTAATCACCCCCCCCCCCCNCAACCTTTTCCGCCACTCGTGGGTGTAAGTGTAAAACACTCGTGCATGTCAGAAAAGTGACCATATCTCCTTCCATTCCAAAATAAAATTTATGCCTCCAAACTTTGTGTATTCTTCAATTATTCATTTATGGTCATTGTGCGAGCTGAGATTTTGTCTGTTACTGTACTGTTTATTTTTGACGAATTTGTTTACAAAACAACCAAAACCAAGTCTCTCTGTCACATGTGGGTGTAATCAACCCAGTGACCTCTATAAAACAATTGATAGGCCTATCCGCCACAAGTGGGTCGAAAGTATTCGCGCGCTTCATATCCGTCTCTTCCGGTATTGAGAAAACCATTCTTGTCGTAGCGATGACGATGTGCAGCTGTTTCAGACTGCAACTTCATAACTCGTGCCGAAGTGTGCAATAGTGTTTGGGTCTTGAAATCTAGATTGCCAGCAGACTACTCGCTGGCACTTCATGCAGGTATTCGTAATCGGTTAACTCATTCCCGAACGTTAGAGTAATCGATCTGTGGTAATTGCAAGTGAAAATACTATAGGATTTACGTGATAAGAAAGGGAAGTTAAAACACAGAGGCTTGCAACAACACTTTCCACAATAGGGCCTATAGAAAACAGATTAGAAAATTTAATAAAATCAATTGTGTTGGATTTATGATACTTTTACTGTGGTACAACAAAACTTAAAGTTGTGGTGATAAGAATAAAATGACGAAGATGATGATGATTGTTGATGATGATAACAATGCTTCTGCTAATGAGGGATGATGATGGTGATAAAATGAAGATAACGCTAAAAGTGATGCTGCTGCTGCAAATTATGATGATGATGGGGATGTGGTTATCAGAATAAGATGATGAAGAAGATGAGCATACCGTAAACATAAATATGCAAATCTGTGGTGAGCTATCGTGCAAATATTATATATTTTAAACCCCCATGCTGGCTCGTTGCAAACAAATTTAGTTAATCAATCATGCTATTGCTTGACGTACGGCAGGCTGAATTATTAGTGGATTGAGCGTATGATTTTATTTCCGCCTGAAAGTGAATCATTTCTGAGGAAAGGATGAACATCTGGGATCAGTTAGAATTGCACGATGTAAGCCATCCTGTATGAGTGTATGGGAAGAGGAAGATAGAAGTTCTGAATCAGAGGAGGAAGTATTTGGAGAGTATGAGAATGATGCGGACCATCCCGATGGTGATGATGACGATGAAGAGGAAGAAAGGATGATGGAAGACAGACAGAGGGAGGAAGAACGGGAACAGTTCCGGATAGTGGGATATGCTGATCTCCAGCCAGTGGGTTTTGATCTGTTCGGCGACACAGAAGACAACCAGCAACATTGTGAGACAGGCGATGCAATGGAGATGACTGATCTGCCAAATACAAGGAAAGATCAGACACTGTTGTGGTACAAGGCCAAAACTGCAGTGTGGTGCAGTGAACCACCACTGGCTTCAAAAACACAAGCACGGAACATTTTGAAAATTCCTAAAGACGGAGCACAGAGCGCCATCCGATTGATGCGTTCAGCCTCTTTATTGTCAGGGATGGAGGATCATCATCAGCCCCACATCGGTATCATTATAATAATAATAATGCGGTTTATAAGTCGTGTATCCAGGCTAATGCCCGCTCACGCGACTTCACACTATCACCTCTTTTCACCACTTCCTCAAGACCACTTATCAAATTGCCATTGCCACCACCATCATGGCTATCACCATCATCTAAGCATCTAATCAAGTAGTCTACTCAACCAAACACTAAAAACTGAAGTGCAAGAGATTAAATCTAAATTTTTCTTTGTCCTCTTGACCTTCCACCGCCC